>CM064546.1:44156835-44256835 GCA_032716605.1 Paralithodes platypus
ACATAGAGGAGGTGGTATACACTGAGAGAGCTCTGAGGAACACTGATTATTGTAGTAGCGATAGAAGAGCGAGAGAGATGCAACATTGCGGCAAATCGAGAGAGAGATTTCAGATAATCAGTGAGTGGACGTGAGTTAATAAGACAAAAGGCTTTCTTTTCTACTTTCATCTTCACTCACACATAGAAGGTAGTGGCAGTATGGAGCGTAAACTAATGGGGCTAAACATAAGGGAGAAGGGGGTTAAAAAACGAAATATGAAGAAAATGTACATGTATCACCACTTTGGTAAATGTATCTCCACTAGTGTTGCCAATTTAGCTACTTTCCCGCTAGATCTAAAGGTATTTGCTTCGATCTGGAGGCAAATTTACACATCTAGCGGCATGAATAATAGTTATATTCTGGATATTTGAGCCATATCAGAGCGATATTCTAGAGAGTGTGGCATTAATAGTTATATTCTGGATATTTGAGCCATATCAGAGCGATATTCTAGAGAGTGGCATTAATAGTTATATTCTGGATATTTGAGCCATATCAGAGCGATATTCTAGAGATTGTGGCATTAATAGTTATATTCTGGAGATGTGAGCCATATCAGAGCGATATTCTAGAGAGTGTGGCATTAATAGCTATATTCTGGATATTTGAGCCATATCAGAGCGATATTCTAGAGATTGTGGCATTAATAGCTATATTCTGGAGATGTGAGCCATTTCAGAGCGATATTTTAGAGATTGTGGCATTAATAGCTATATTTTGGAGATTTAAGCCATTTCAGAGCGATATTCTAGAGATTGTGGCATTAATAGCTATATTTTGGAGATTTAAGCCATTTCAGAGCGATATTCTAGAGATTGTTGCATTAATAGCTATATTTTGGAGATTTAAGCCATTTCAGAGCGATATTCTAGAGATTGTGGCATTAATAGCTATATTTTGGAGATTTGAGCCATTTCAGAGCGATATTCTAGAGATTGTGGCATTAATAACTATATTTTGGAGATTTGAGCCATTTCAGAGCGATATTCTAGTGATTGTGGCATTAATAGTAATATTCTGGAAATTTGTCGAGCCATTTCAGAGCGATATTCTAGAGATTGTGGCATTAATAGCTATATTTTGGAGATTTGAGCCATTTCAGAGCGATATTCTAAAGATTGTGGCATTAATAAATATATTGTGGAGATCTGCGCCATTTCTGAGCGATATTTTAGAGATTGTGGCATTAATTTAGGAATTTATCTAGCGGACTTGATTTGGTAACCCTGATCTCCACTCACACACAGAAACTAATGGGGATAAACATAAGGGAGAAGGGGCTCAGAACAAAAAATATGAAGAAAGATTCCAATTATCACCAGTTAAAGGGATTAAAGTTAAAGTTATTAATTTATGTATTCCTTATTTCTTAGTTTTCTCTCTGGACCTCCATCAAGCTTAGAAAAACACCCACTAGACTCCCCTTCAAGATAAATGTGTATATTTTTCGGTAGAAAAATTTCTCGGCCGAAGGCCGCTTCCTCTTAAAATGTCAGGCTCGCTATCGCTCGCCAAGAACTAATCGATAACTAAATGGCACGAAAGGTCTTAAAATTGACAACGAAATGGGGCGAAAGATGTTAAAATCGCCAAACTAATGGGCTGAACGTCCTATAATCTCAAAACAATTGGGACTTCACAAGAGGGAGAAAGGGGACCAGAAAAACGACCCATCTCCCCTTAACCTCAACAGTCCATCAGCCTCACCTTAAGTAAATGTATCTCCACTCCTACACAGAAGCAGTATGGAGCGTATCTGTCACTACCGAACGACGACCCTCTCTCAACGGAAGCGGTTTGTGTGGATGTGGTGGAACGGTCTCTCCTCCCGCACCATAGCCCAGGAGTGTGGAACCAGCATCACCACCGTCTGCAGGTGGATCAGGAGGTGGAAGAGGGAGGGCCATGTGTACAACAGGCATCGGTGTGGAAGGCCGACCAAGAAAGCCAGTCACGGAACAGTTATTACCCGTGAAAAGGTTGATATGAACTTTAATGCCAATCGCAGAGCCATTATTTCCCATGATAAAGTTGATCTAAACTCTAATGCCAGTCGCAAAGCCGATAATTCTCGTGAGAAAGTTGACCTAAACTCTAATGCCAGTTGCAAAGCCGATAATTCCCGTAAGAAAGTTGGCCTAAGCTCTAAAGCGATCACTCAGAAATCAAGTTTGGACGACAAATCCAACACAAATGCGATGAGCAGTCATACCACAAGTGCTATGGACGAGGAACATAGCATAAACTCGAGGATAAGCAGGCAGAAAACAAGTTACATGGGTGAGAAATCTAGTAAGGATCTAGAAAGGGGTGATAAATCTAGCACAAACTTGGAAAGGATCAATCACCCAGCAAGTTTAATGGACGAGGAATCTAACTTAAACTCGAGGATAATCAATCAAGAGGCGAGGGTTGTGGGCGAGAATTGTAACCCAAAGTCAGTTGCCGGAACGTCTATGTCCAATATTATGCCGGGGACAATGCCAAGGCCAACCAGTCTAGAAGTAACTGCCCTATGTGAAACCTCAGACGTAACCCCGACGATTGCCAGTCAAGAAACAATGATTTGGAGTGAAAATTACGACCAAAGACTGAAGGTGGTAAGTCGGGGAGCATATTCTATGAACGAAATGTCTGACCTAAACTCGAAGATAGACGGACAGGGAACCATTCGTATGGGAGAGAAATCTAGCCTTATTTCAACAACACTTGGTAACAATATACTTAATTCCTGTACTTACGGTAACATCAGTGCCAATAGATACTTACAGACAAGGAATAGGAGCCATGCTAGTACCTACTCAAGGCACACTTTCTCTGAAGAGTATTTCAGATATATGTCAAGATATCGTAGCGACCTACAATATTCTCATTATGCTAGCATGGTTATGCCTTGGACTTAATGGGGAGATACTTGCTATTTCTGGACACCCTTCTCCCTCATGTTTAGCATATTAGTCTTGAGATTATAGGACGTTCGTTTCATTACTTTGACGATTTTGAGACCTTTCACCTTATTTTTTGGTCAATGTTAAGACTTTTCGTGCCATTTAGGTGTCCATTATTCCCTGTCGAGCGATAGCGAGCCTGAAAATTTAGGAGGAACCGGCCTTCGGCCGGTAAATTTTTCTACCGAAAAATGTACAAATTAATCTTGACAGGGGGACTAGGGGAGTGTTTTAAAGTTTGATGGAGGTCTAGCGAGGGAACTAAGAAATATATGAATAAATGAATGAATAGACCAAAACAACAGCCACTAGCCCTTTAAAGTGTTTTAAGCTCCGTGTGGCCAGATAGTTTGACTCTAACGTACCTTGAATTTGGCTCCCTATCACTCCTTCAACTTTGGGGGAGGCACTTGTTACAGGCAGCTTGACCTTTTGTCTCCTTCATGTGCATAGACACAATTACAGTGGATAGTTTATAAGAGGTTTATTTGAAAACTATTATCTTGGTCGTGTGCAATAACCGTCTTGGTGGTATAATGGTTAAGGTGTCTACAAATCTGTGTGTGATAACCCGGGTTCGAATCCTGGTGGATCACATATATGCTTTCATTAATTTCATTGGAGGTGTTTGGTGTTTTGGTGAAATTAATACAAAATAGAATATATGTGCCCAAATAATATTATCTATTTAATTTAAAAGTGTTTGTCATGTAGCTTCTTTAACAAGGGAAATTAATGTACATACTATTTGTAGCATTTGCTTGGATGATTGTAATTTGAATTGTAAATATATTTGTTACTTCTATTTGATTGGGATACATTTCGTTTTTCCCCTTTTCCTTACCCAGCCGTACTACTTGACACTAAACAAACTAAGCTACTCGTGACTATAGTCTATTCGCTGTAAGTAGGCGAGAAATCATGACCTCTAACCTCTGTAACTCTACCTCTTGGGAAGAGTCAGTCAACAAATAGATTTGGAAATTTACAGCCAATTTGCTCTAGCCCTTTTCGAGTTACAGAGAATAGAGGTTATGAACGTTCGCCTACTTACAGCGAATAGACTATAGTATCACTTAGCTGTTCAAAACTTTAAGAGGGATGGGCGTATTGATTTGCTCATTTATATAATATATGTTTTCATTATTTGTGTTAGTTTCCTCCCTAGATCTCCATCAAGCTTAACCCCCCCCCCCCCCCCACCCCACACACACATCCTCCTTCAAGATAAATTTGTAAATTTTTCGATGTATAACAGGCTTAAATTACAGGCTTGCTATCGCTCACCAGAAACAAAAGTCGTCACCTAAATGACACGAAAAGTCTTAATATTGACAAAGAAATGGGGTGAAATGTCTTAAAATCGCCAAACTAATGGGCAGAACGTCTTAAAATCTGGAAACTAATTGAAATAAACATGCGGAAGAAGGGGAACCACAAAACCGCCCCATCTCCCCTTAACTCTTAATATGGGATGACGGATTCATAAGTCAAGTCTGGCTACCCACAGCCGATTCTCATACATGTTTTGAATGGCGTGTGTGTGGGTCCGTTCGATATATACTTTTTCCACTCAAATGATTCGTAATATTAAGGGGAGAAGGTCCGTTTTTCTGGCCCCCTTTCTTCCTCGTGTTTAGCTCCATTATGTTTCATATTTGAAGATGCTTGCCCCATTATTTGGTCGATTTTTAGACATTTTGCCCCATTCCTTTGTCAATAAGACTTTTCATGCTATTTAGGTGTCGATTTATTTCCCGGCGAACGATAGTGAGCCTGTAATTATGGAAGAATCGGCCGCAGGCCAGGACATTTTTTCTACCGAAAATTTTTACAAATTAATCTTCAAGAGCGATCTAATGGATGTTTGTGTTAATTTGATGGAAGTCTAGGGAGAAAACTAGAAAAATAATGAATAAATAACAAAATCGTTCAAAAAGTGAACCATCCCCCCTTAACACTTTAAAGATTATGAAGCATTTTGACAGTCTACTCTGGCTGTTATTAGACGACTTGATGCAGTCTAGGTTGGATCTGTGGGAATTATAAGGGTGACGACTATCCCAATTAACCCTATGACTTCCATATACCCTTCCTGTCTATATTAAATTATCTAATAGTAGCCAAAATAAATTAAAAGGACGGCACTGGTACTCAAAGGGTTAAAACAACTCGAACGAAATGTATTCTGGCAATAAATATGAAATGTTACTTGCTTCAGTTTGCTGTTTTCTTATCCAGCAAAATGTATACAGTATAATAATAATAATAATAATAATAATCTGGTTACTTATGTAGCGCCCGTTCTCCTCCTTCGAGGATTCACAAGCGCTTGGCTTTCTTTAGTCTACCAGATACCATTACCCATCCCCCTTGCTCATGGGGAGATGGTAACCGCCGGCTATATCCCAGAAAAACTTTTCAATCTGAGCGGGGATTGAACGCTAGACCTTCAAGATGGGATTCAGGCACGCTATCAACTGAGGTCCGGCTGGCATACATTACCATCAACCAATGGTGATTCTAATATTGCAATAACAAATATGCAAAAGCTATTCCATTATTATATGGACATCTCTGACAAAAATTCCTTCTGACTTTTAAGGGGTTAGTGCTTGCCTTTTGGTCTATCTATTTATTTATTTATGTATTTATGAGTTTCCTCGCTAAACCTCCATCAAGCTTAGAAAAACACCCACTAGATCCCATTTCAAGATAAATGTGTAAATTTTTCGGTAGAAAAATTTCCAGGCCTAGTTCCAGGCCAGTTCCTTCTAAAATTAGAGGCTCGCTATCAATTGTCAGGAAAAAATCGACACCTAAAGGGCACGAAAGGTCTTAATATTGACAACAAAATGAGGCGAAAGGTCTCAAAATTGCCAAACTAACGGAATGAATGTTTTAAACATCAAAAATAATATGTTAAACATGAGGGAGAAGGGGGTCAAGAAAAAGCGAGTACTATCCCCTTAAATCACACGAGGTTTTTTTCCCGCAATTTTCGAGGAGCAAATCTTTTGTAATATTTTGAGGATAATATTCAAAGGACTAATTGGTATATGTTTAGTTGAAAGGACTAATTGGTATATGTTTAGTTGAAAGGACTAATTGGTATATGTTTAGTTGAAAGGACTAATTGGTATATGTTTAGTTGAAAGGACTAATTGGTATATGTTTAGTTGAAAGGACTAATTGGTATATGTTTAGTTGAAAGGACTAATTGGTATATGTTTAGTTGAAAGGACTAATTGGTATATGTTTAGTTGAAAGGACTAATTGGTATATGTTTAGTTGAAAGGACTAATTGGTATATGTTTAGTTGAAATGGTTGTTTGAGATAGTTTGAAGTCTTATTATGGCTAGAGGCCATTCCTAAGCTGAATAAAATTGTTTAATACTTGCCAGAATATGATCAAAAGGACGTCCCTGGTACTGAAGGGGTTTACCCCTTTAAAGCTTGTTAATTGCTGGAGGCCCTTTAAAACTGAATAACATCGCTTAATAGTAGCCAGAATAAAATTAAAAGCATATCATCGGTACAGAAGGGGTTAATACTGGATTGAGGAAGGCAAAACACGCAGGATTCCACATTTCACCATTCTAAATTTTCCTTAAGGCGGATGTAGTCGATTTTTATGGACCCCCT
Source organism: Paralithodes platypus (assembly GCA_032716605.1). Classification (NCBI taxonomy): domain Eukaryota; kingdom Metazoa; phylum Arthropoda; class Malacostraca; order Decapoda; family Lithodidae; genus Paralithodes; species Paralithodes platypus. The sequence continues at coordinate 44,163,475 of CM064546.1, forward strand.
TCTCCATCATGTTTAGCATATTAGTTTTGACATTTTAAGACGTTCTTTCCATTAGTTTGGCGATTTTGAGACCTTTCGCCCCAATTTGTTGTCAATATTAAGACCTTTCGTGCCATTTAGGTGTCGATTTTTTCCTGGCGAGCGATAGCGGGCCTGTAGTTTTAGAAGGAATCGGCCTTAGGGACATATTTCTAACGAAAAATGTAAAAACAAATCTTGAAAGGGGATCTAGGGGGTGTTTTTTAAAGCTTGATGGAGGTCTAGCGAGGACACTCAAAAATAGATTAATAGATAAATATATAGACCAAAATAGAAGCACTACCCCTTTAATGGTAAGAGGAGATGAGAGAAAATTGATTAATTCTGGATACTAAATAAAATATTGGTATTATATTTTGTCTCGAAGCATAATGGATAATTTCCGCGTTTTGTTTTCCTTTACCCAATATCCATCTTTGGTTAAATGAAATTTCCTTCATACAAAGAACAACATTTTCAAAGAAAAACTATTTTTTTTTCATAAAGAAGTAAAATAAATACCAATTGTTGGAATCTAAATGGAAATTGCGAATGGAGCTTATAGTCCTTCGTGTTCTAAACAGAGACAGACAAAGCTAAATAAATCGATAACCTTCATCAACATTTTCATTTAACCCCTTCTGTACCGGCAACATTTTTTAATTATATTCTTGCGATGTTTAGACAATTTTGTGCAGTTTAAAAGGCATATGTGGTACTGTACTAAAAAGAGATAGGCGAGGTAGTTCGAAGCCTGTTAATTGCGGAGGCCACTTTTAAACTGAATCAAATCGTCTAATAGTACCCAGAATAAAGTTAAAAGGACGGCGCCGATACTGTAAGGGTTAATAATTTTATATATTAAAATATGACATAGTATTTTATTCAATGCAATTAAGAGGAACAACTTCTTAACGAATATGTAATAGATGTATCACATATGCTCTGTTACTAAATACCAAATAGAAGAGGAACTGAGTGTTAGCTTGTGAAAGATCAATCAAAATAGGACTTCAGAGGATATCAACCCTAATGGATTATTTAGCCAGCACACTATAAGTCAAGAATAACGTCAGGACTGGAGCCTCTCGGCGAGAACTCCAGTACTTTGTTGTGAAAGAGAACTTGGTATGTCGTTTCGTGACAAAATAATGTATGTGTTTCTAATATTTTCATTCATCGAAGCGAATAGTTCCGCTGCGGTAAGGTTTTTAATTTGACCGAAAGTCGTCAAAGTTTTAGTCGGCAAAGCAGATGGAAACAATAAAGGTTCACCCTTCAGTTGCTTCGTTACTTCATAGATACTTACTAATCTGGACTCACACTTGGTGATATATTTTTGAATAGCCATTGGTAATATGCAGCGTATTATCAACGACAAATGTTCGTTCCATCAACATGCCACTGAGTGAATCAGAAAAACCAGGGGATCGATACAACGAAGCATTTGTTGAGTATAAATTACACTTCTTTCAAATGCTTCATAATCGACTCCCAGGTGTTTCTGATTCACTCAGTGGCTGGTTGAGGGAACGAACGTTTGTCATCGATAGCACGATACAAGACATGAATCGTGGTCTTAGATTTTCTTAACTATCTCGAACGGAATCACGTTTTCCTATATACTCATTACCAAATGTATACATTTTGTTTGGGGTTCCAAGTTTTCAAGCAATCACTCTATCAAGCATTCATTTGTGGGGGTTATTTTAGACATTCGAGTCAGGATGGGCCAGAAATCCGGGCACAAAATGAACCCTCGAACAGTAAAATGATCACCCGAATGTAAATAATCGGTAAAGATTTATTAGGAAGTTTCGTTTCAGTTTGGGATAGCTTCGAAATGTTAAGGGTATACTATTTACGTCCTGGAGCGCACTCATCATATCAACTCTCGATGAGTTTTAATTATAAGAAGATGTAGACATATAAATACTGTCAAATTATGTGTTTATGGTTGTAATTATAAACATATTTCAACCATTAGAAAAATCGTTTCAAATCCGCGCGGTCAAGTCGTACAGTACATATTAAATACAACAGATGGCGCTATCAACGCACTCATAACACCAGTCTTAAAAGTCTCCTGTTTGACGAAGGAGTTAGACCGTGCATGTGTGAGTGTTTTTGACGATTAGTTCATACATATTACGGTGAAGAAAGCGTGTGAGTGAGCCTCTACTTCCCCGTCGTTGCCCTGGGCTGCCTTAAGCTTCTAGGGGCTGCGTTGGCTACACCATCCTGGCCTCTTCTCCTCACCACACGTCTTCCTACCGGGTGTCGTCATTCCTCTCATCACCTCCACCTCTAGGACTCAAAGAGGTAAATACGATCTCGATACAGCCTCTGAATGACATGGGTCCCTCCTAAGCTCCATATGATCGTCTAAGTTTAGCCAGAATTAAGGGTAAAAAGGTGCCCTCTTTTTAATTAAAGGGGTTAATGGGATAGCTCACGTGCCATAACAACTTTGCTGCATCACCACGTGGAATAAGTTTGTTAGTAACCTATAGTAAGTTGATTCAACAATCTTCCGTGTCAATTACATTGATATTTTCAGATAAAATGTTTTAATATATATATATATATATATATATATATATATATATATAGTATACATGTATGTATATCGTACTGGTCTAGAACTGGTGGTGCCGATTTATCACCTCTATATTTTCGCCGTGAACTCAATTTCCGGTACTTCTACCCGTGAAACATAATGTACATATTTGGCATTAGTCCATTACCTAACAATATTTGCACAATAATTCTCGTTAGAGGCGCCTGTAAGAGTAAATTCCGTGATAAATCCGCCAGTTCATGTGTTCGTCTCGCAGGTATGTTGAATACCTGGCTGGTCTTGGCGGTCCGTTCATACCAACTCGTGGGAGGGATTATCATAGCTCACTCTTGGTAATGCCCCCTTACCTGGTATTCTTACCTGGTATTCTTACCTGGTGGGCTTTCCAGACCCCAGAGCTAAGTAGAAGGTTGGGGTCCACGGAAGCCACACACTGATTATGCGCCAACCCAAAGAGAGGTTATAGATAATATGATAACATTCAAGACCTCTTTCGCCGCCTTAATAGAAATAATGGAAAAACTAAATAAGATGGTCACCAATTTTCCCATGGATTTTGTTATTTTTCCCTGTTAGTTTTCATCAATATATAGTGTTTGGAAATAATTGCAACCCTCGGCGAAACCGTTTTCCCCATTATACAACGATCTTAAGACACGCCGCCCGATAGTGGGGAGGGCTATGAAGTACAGGGAAAATGAGGGAAAAACTAAATAAGATGGTCACCAATTTTCCCATGGATTTTTTTATTTTTCCCTGTTAGTTTTCATCAATATAGTGTTTGGAAATAATTGCAACCCTCGGCGAAACCGTTTTCCCCATTATACAACGATCTTAAGACGCGCCGCCCGATAGTGGGGAGGGCTATGAAGTACAGGGAAAATGAGGGGTTAAATGCGTAAAACGGCGATTAAAACGTATTTAGCAAAACTTGGCTCGGGTTTTAAGGTATTTCTAAGGCCTAAAACCCAATATTTCGAAAACCCGAGCCAAGTTTTGGCCAAAGCTGGCTCGGATTTTGAGAGTTTGTAGACAACAAAATGACAGTAACTTCATTTAGAAATTTGGCTCAGGTTTCCCGAAATTGCAAAGGCATAAAACCCGAATTTTGGAAAACCCGAGCCAAGTTTTGGCAAAACTTGGCTCGGATTTTGCGAATTTTAAGAGTAAAAAAAATTACAGTAACCTAATTTAGAATTTTGGCTCATGTTTCCCTAAATTGCAAACCCCAAAAAGCATAATTTTGGAAAACCCGAGCCAATTTTTGGCAAAACTTTGATCGTATTTTGAGAATCGAAAAAGACTAACTACATGTCGGAAATCGGCTCATGATTTCCCTAATTGCAAAGCCATATAACCAGATTTATCGAAAACGTAGCACTTATTTAAATCATAAATATTCAGTAACATAGACCTAGTACATTGGATACAAGCCTAATCCACACCTAACGCCTACAATGTGTCCGTAGTAGGCTACCTAGTAAGCCTACGTGGGATACAACATGGCGGTTGGGCCGGCGCCCATTTAGTAGCCTACCGGTATTCGGCCGTATCTGTAAATACGAATGCGAGGAACTTCGAGCGAATTCCTGATCGAGCGGATGCACAATCCAATCTAATTAACCTAACCTAACCTAACCTAACCTAACCTAACCTAACTTAACTTAACTTAACTTAACTTAACTTAACTTAACCTAACCTAACCTAACTTAACCTAACCTAACTTACCGTAACCTAACCTAACCTAACCTAACCTACCCTAACCTACCCTAACCTAACCTAACTTAACCTATCCTAACCTATCCTAACTTAACCTAACTTAACCTAACTTAACCTAACTTAACCTAACTTAACTTAACTTAACCTAACCTAACCTAACTTAACCTAACCTAACCTAAATGCGCCTCCGCTCGAATATGAATTCGCTCGAAGTGTCCAGATACCGTAAATACTACCGCAACTACGAATCTTGTTTCTGAGACCTAGTATATTAACCTAACCAAACAACCCAACCTATCGACAGAGATGGGCAGGTGGAGTGGACTAAAAAGCTGGTGGACAGACCTCGGGAGACAGGTGAAAATGGCGTATGTACGAATCGGTGCCGTCTATAGGAAGGTATTGACAACAATGTTTCAACAAAATTCCATTTTAGTACCATATATTTTTATTAGGTTTTGCCGAGGCTTAAAACACATTTTCATATTATGTTTAGAGCATATAAAATCCATATGTGTGTTCAAATATTGCAAAATAATTGGTGACCAACTTATTTAGTTATACTAAAATGAGGGGTTAAATGCGTAAAACTGCGATTAAAACGTATTTTAGCAAAACTTGGCTCGGGTTTTAAGCTATTTCTAAGGCCTAAAACCCAATATTTCGAAAACCCGAGCCAAGTTTTGGCCAAAGCTGGCTCGAATTTTGAGAGTTTGTAGACAACAAAATGACAGTACCTCATTTAGAAATTTGGCTCAGGTTTCCCGAAATTGCAAAGGCATAAAACCCGAATTTTGGAAAACCCGAGCCAAGTTTTGGCAAAACTTGGCTCGGATTTTGCGAATTTTAAGAGTAAACAAATGACAGTAACCTAATTTAGAATTTTGGCTCATGTTTCCCTAAATTGCAAACCCCAAAAAGCATAATTTTGGAAAACTCGAGCCAATTTTTGGCAAAACTTTGATCGTATTTTGAGAATCGAAAAAGACTAACAACATGTCGGAAATCCGCTCATGATTTCCCTAATTGCAAACCAGATTTATCGAAAACGTAGCACTTGTTTAAATCATAAATATCCAGTAACATTGACCTAGTACATTGGATACAAACCTAATCCACACCTAACGCCTACAATGTGTCCGTAGTACCTAGTAGGCCTACGTGGGATACAACATGGCGGTTGGGCCGGCGCCCATTTAGTAGCCTACCGGTATTCGGCCGTATCTGTAAATACGAATGCGAGGAACTTCAATCTAATCTAATCTAATCTAATTAACCTAACCTAACCTAACTTAACCTAACCTAACCTAACTTAACCTAACTAAACTTAACTTAACTTAACTTAACCTAACTTAACCAAACCTAACTTAACTTAACTTAACCTAACCTAACCTAACCTAACCTAACCTAACCTAACTTAACTTAACCTAACCTAACCTAAATGCGCCTCCGCTCGAATATGAATTCGCTCGAAGTGTCCAGATACCGTAAATACTACCGCAACTACGAATCTTGTTTCTGAAACCTAGTATATTAACCTAACCAAACAACCCAACCTATCGACAGAGATGGGCAGGTGGAGTGGACTAAAAAGCTGGTAGACAGACCTCGGGAGACAGGTGAAAATAGCGTGTGTACGAATCGGTGCCGTCTATAGGAAGGTATTGACAACCATGTTTCGACAAAATTCCATTTTAGTACCATATATTTTTATTAGGTTTTGCCGAGGCTTAAAACACATTTTCATATTATGTTTAGAGCATATACAGTCCATATGTGTGTTCAAATATTGCAAAATAATTGGTGACCAACTTATTTAGTTATACTGAAATAATTTATTAGGGAAAATAGGGACCAATAGACTCGCCATATTTGTCTCATTATAGTCCGCATGGAGGAATTTCGTTATCGACACTTGAAAAAACCCGATTACACCGAAAAATAACACGAAAATAATGTCCCGAACATAAACAAAGCATTGCACCCAATTAATCCTTCGACCTGGGTCCTCTTCTTCTTGTTTTGAAAGATGCGGTGAGTGCGATTCACCCAATAAATGGCTTGAACGTTACTCACAAAAACTATATTATATTATATTAGGGTTAGGTTAGGTTAGGTTAATTTAATCTAATCTAGGACAAACTGGATTTTAGGTCACGTATGGGATATAATGTTCTAAATGTGTACTATAGCTTTGTCATAGAGTATTAGTCACCACAATATATGTCTTTACCGCTGCATATTAAATTATTTTTCCGGTTCAATGTTATTTTAATACCACGAATTTTGTTGATATATTTGAAGATAAATATTGAATCTATATGCTCTAAAGAGCATAAGAAAATTTGTTTTAACCCTCGGCAAAGGCAAAACCTAATTCAAAAGTATGGTACTAAAATGTCTTTTTCGTAACAAGGTTTTCAATACGGTACTTCCAGTTATCGATAGCTCTAAAGATCATAATTATGAAAATGTGTTAAACCCTCGGAAAAACCTAACATAAAATAATGGTATTAACATTTAATTTTCGTAACAGGATTGTCAATACGATACTTTCGGTAATTCTGCATAACTACTACTCCTGTTATTTTAGGATTTATTTGTTTTATTTTTGTAGTTTAATGTTTTGTAAGTGTATTTTCTAGTTAGAAAGTGAGGAAAGCACTATTTATTAGCATTTGTATTATTAATTGAAATTCCGATACCTCAACAATCTAGGGGAGAGTTTGAGAATGCAGGGTTTTGGGTGGGGTAAAAGTAAGGATATTATGGGAATAACTCTAAAAATGTAATACATTTTGAAATCCGAGCCAAGTTTTGGCAAAAGTTGGCTCGGATTTGGCAATTTTTCAGTCTAAAAAGGGCAAAATTGGAAAACAAAAGTTGGCTCGGATTTCACCCTTTTTCAGATGAAGAAAACTCCAAAGTGTTGACCAAACTTGGCTGCGGTTTTTCGAATTTTCAGAGTCCCAAATCACAGTAACCACATTTTGAAAGTTGGCTCGGGTTTTCTTGTTTTTCAACGTGGAAAAACCCAGTAAGAATGGGGTTAACATTAGCCTAACCTAACCTAACCTAACCTAACCTAACCTAACCTAGTATAAGGGGTGGGGGCTGCCGGCCCCACACCCCCGCTAACCTAAATCCATGAAATCCGAGCCAAGTTTGATCATTAACCACCTAACCAAATAACCTAACCTAACCTAACCTAGTATTATGGGTTTCTTGGACTCACCATCATGACTATTTTACACTATCCCAAACGTCAACTCGGGTAGCAGAGTATGAAGGATGTTGTGTAATGCCCTCGCAAAAATCCCGCCACCCAAGTACTCTGCTACCCGAGTTAACGTTTGGGGTAGTGTAAAATAGTCGTGATGGTGAGTCCCAAGAAACCCATCACGTGAGAAACCTTCCACGAGACTATCAACCTGGTTCTTTCAACCTGAAGGACTAAGGTTACTATCCTATTAACGTCCGAGGTAGCGGAGTGGGTTAGAGCGCGGTCCTGGGGTGACCGGACCTACTGAGGTCACTAACCAGGGTTCGAATCCCCGCGCAGGCAGGAGATTTTCGGGAGGTTTAAATTCCCTTCGTTCACCCGACATTTCACTTATAGATTCTGTATATATGCTTAACCTCTTCTATACCGGTTGTGTACTTTTCATTCTATCCTGTTAACTGTTGAAAGACGTCTACTCATTTAAAGGCTAAAAACTATCTCAATAAATCCTTCTAGCTACCATATATATATATATATATATATTTTTTTTTTAAAGAGACAATGAACGGAGGAAGGAAAAACACAGATAAAACAATAAAGGTCCATGTGCCTAAAGGCATCCTCCATTCATAAACAATTTGTAACAACTGGATTTTAACATTTGTAGATTGTAAGTTTGTGGAAAGCAATTCGAGGGAAGTGAATTCCAAAGAGTAGTAGCTCTGGGGATAAATGAATTCTGATAAGCAAAAGTTCTGCTATGCGGAGGAGAAAGTGTAAATTCATGGCGCTCTCAGCTGCCCTAGTTCTACGGGGAAAGATGTGGAGAGGCGTCACAATTGAAGCTAGTTCCTCGGAACAATTGCTGTGAAAATATCTGTAGAATAATGCAAGGGATGCAACGCTTCTTCGTATGGATAATGTAGGAAGGTCCTGTGTGATTGCAGGGTTATTGATTAATCTAATAGCTTTATTTTGAATTTTGTCCAACTGCCTCAATGCAACCACTCCATTTCCACCCCACAGAGGTGAACAGTAATCCATCTGAGAACGCACATGACTTTTATATATTACGGCCAACTGCTTGTCCGTGAAGAATTCCCGAACTCTGTACAGGAGTCCCAGTTTTTTAGAGGCATTCTTAGCAATGCTTCTAACATAATGTGTCCAGCTCAAGTTAGTAGTTAATGTTACACCGAGAATGTCAATACTAGGGGAAGTGGGAATATTTACATCATTAAAAAATATATGGGAGTCAGTGAGATTCTGTCGGTTAGAAAATTGAATGTACTTGGTTTTCTGTGCATTAAAGGAAACTAGATTCTTTTGTCCCAATTCATTAATTCTAGAAAGGTCCTGGTTCAGAGAAATTGCAGTGTTTATTTTTGAATTTATAAGATCGGGTTGGGTGAAAGAATTGGTAAATGCGAAGGAACTGTGGAGTGTTGAATCATCTGCGTAGGAATGTATTGGATTATGAGTGGTAGATATGAGATCATTGATATGAATGAGGAACAGAGTTGCGGCCAAAACTGATCCCTGGGGAACACCAGCATTTATTGAGTGAAATTGAGAATAAAGGCCATCTACCATTACACGTATTTTTCTGTTATGAAGATAAGAAGAAATTAGTGGAACTAATGATGCAAGGCCGTAGTGTGACATCTTCGACAATAAGGATTGATGCCAGACTCTATCAAATGCCTTTGATATATCCAGTGCTATTGTATGTGTTTCACCATGTTGGTCTGTAGCTTGGTTGATTTGATGCGTAAGAACGCAAAGAATGTCTGCAGTTGATCGACATCGTCTAAAACCATATTGCCTATCACTGATTAATTTATTATTCTCAAGATGCTTAATTATGTGATTATTTAATATAATTTCAAAGACTTTACCAAGAGTGGAAGTTATAGCTATTGGTCTGTAGTTTGATGGATCTGAAGAGGCACCTTTTTTAGGAAATGGATGGATGTTTGCTTCTTTCCAGGGTACTGGGAAGCATGAGGTATGAGTACACAGACGGAAAAATTTTGCCAATACAGGAGCGAGCACCAAGGAGCAATTCTTAAGTACTATTGGAGGAATTTCATCTGGACCAGGAGCCTTATCTACTGAGAGATTCTGCAAAATAGTTTTGACATGTCTGGTGTGGATCTTAAGTGAGGGAATTTCAGGCGAATTAAAATTAAGTACAGGGACATCTTGATTTATTTCATCAAGGTTGAGTTGGTGGAGAAAATATCCGCAAGAAGGTTAGCTTTACCTCGTGGGTCACTTACAAGATTGCCAGTCGGAGATTTTAATGGTGGAATGGATGAAGCTGTAGTGAAGTTGGATTTGAATGAGTTAAGAGTAGACCAAAATATTTTGTTATCATTTGGATTATTTAGAAGTTTATTTGCCTGCTTGTGGAGAAAGTTTGATTTAGTTAGGTTTAATAAAGTTTTGGCATGATTTCTGATGTTTCTAAAGTAATTAAAGGCTTCATGTGTTTTTGATTTTGTGTATCCATTGTAGGCTATTGCTATATATCCTTCCTAAGCTTCATAAAATAGTCTAAATCTAGCTTAAATCAAATACAAAAGACGTCACCGGTACAGAAGGGGTTAAAATTACCAAAAAGCCTCACCCCAAGACTGAAGGTACTGTCAACCTCTAATAGGACTACATTGTGTACATTAAGGGGGGTGATCTGCTTATTTTGTTTCTCTCTGGGTTGTATCCCTTCGGCCCCACTCAGCCTACTGTTTTAAGACGTTTATCCCCATTCAAGTGTCGATTTATACCTGGCGAGTAATAGCGAGCAACCATATTTAGCATAATGAGTTGGACATCTGGCTAATTTTGTACATTTATCGATAGAAAAATTTCTCCGGCGAAGCCGGATTTCTCCATAAAATGGACACCTGGATGGGGATAAATGTTTTAAAACAGTAGGCTGGTGATGGGCCGAATGGATACAAACCTAAGAAAGAGAGAAAAGGAGAGCGAAAATAAACAAGTCACCACCCTTGAAACTTTCTTTTTTCCAGGTTGAGTGAAGTAGGTGTCTGTAAGATGTTGGAATGGGACCAGGGTATCCCTAGCCTCGTTGTGGGTATGCTGTGTATTGGAGTGATGTCAGCTGAACCTCTCTCCTCTACTCTGGACCACCACCTGGGGAAACCATCTCTTCTTACGATCGGCTCCACTTTTACTCTAAATAAGGAAAGGTAAGAATGTAATAAACGATAAAATTCTAGTGTATTGCCGGAAATGCTGCATCGAACGTTGTTTAAATGCACTCGCGGTTGAGTTTACGTCTACAGTAATTTGACTGATTGCGAAATATATGGATATATATAGCATACATCATATAAAAACCCTAGCCTAACCTAACAAAACCTCACCTAGTGTTATTAGTGGGTGGTTTAATGTATCCCATATAATGCATTTCCGAAGGTCTTGAAATATATAACAATGAAGTATGATGTAAGAAACCTATAGGACACATTAATATCGGCTTTAGGCTAGAATTAAACCGAATAAGTGTTAGTGTAGGACACCTTATTGGTGATGGCTCAATCTAATGGTGTGATTGATTCTAGGTTAGCTTTAGTCTAGAATCTGTCCGGTAATACTCACATGTCATTTAGAGATTCCCACTTTCTTAATTTTCTATCTTATTTACTTTGCATGTAGTTTAAAATATTACACACATTATGTATTCAATTTAGAGCATATTGGATACAAGCCTTTTGATGAATCATGTTTTTCACAAAACGATGGTCAGAAGTACAGGCATGAAGTGTATATAACATTGAAAAATCATGTGAAAAGGAAAACATTCTGGAAACTATTTCTTCAAGCTGCAACAGCCAGTGCATTGCGTTGAAGTATCTGCAAAACTTAATTATATTGGTCCTCATATTATTATTTCCATTCCGTCAACTTATCGGGAATTATATTTACAATTAAACCCTCTGAAGATTATGACGCATTCTGGCAGTTTATTTTGGCTGTCATTATACGATTCTATACAGTAGAGGAAGGATTTGTGTGCACTATAAGGGTAAAGACTATCTGAATTATCCCTCTGATTTCCATATACCCTTCCTACTCTGAATACAATCGTCTAACAATAGCCAAAAAACAGAAAAGAGATGCATAATCGGATCTTGAAAGGGGCAATTGTTAATGTTTTGAATGTCTATTGCAGGATATCCAGGAGCAATGTGGCGACTCTCTTGGGCACTTCCCAACAACACAACAACGTCTCCACCAGTAGCGAGGAGTCCCTGGGGGCTCTACTGGCATGGGTCTTGATGAATGAACTGTCCGAGTGTTCCTTAATGATCGCCCTTGATGCTCACTATGCCAACTCTCCGATCATGATGCAGATTAATTCCTTACCTCATCCTAAGCAGGTAATGTACTTGGATGACGAATTTTATACTGTACAGTATGTTAGTAGTGAATTGTCAACGGTCTTTCACTATCTTTCATCAATTTCATAAAATAGCCAATGGATCCACTTATATATACAGTACATTGTATTTACATGTTATTTCAATATAAAAAACAACCCAAATTATGAAAACTAATTCAATAATGCGTTTTTTTACAACTATGCACTCCTTGCTCAAACTCTGGGCTAGGGTGGGTGCCCTGATGTTTCAGGGACTTAAGTGGGCAGTTGCCACAGATTAATACCCTGCGCTATCCACCACAGCACTGGCGTCTGCCAATAACACATACTCTCTGACCCGAGTCTCGAACCCTCAACCTCTCGTTTGCAGGTAAGTGCTCCACCAACTGCGCCATGGCATGACGTGTCCTGTATGTATGTATAACTTATTTACTATACATATTGCATATAGATTTAGCATTATCACACTTCTCAGATGTTTGTGTTTGGAGAGTCTGCTGACCTTCTGCCAACACTGTGGGAAGGACAGCTGTGTCGGGTTTACCTATTCCTGCTACACCACCCTCAACCTCTCCTGACCTTTGCTGACCAGTACCCTCAAGCCTGGGACTATTATAGCAAGTAGGTCAATATATAGAAACAAGGTGATCCAACTACTCAACCAATAGACTATTTCAAGCAATAGATCTCAGCCAGTACCAACTCAAGTAGTGATTTAAAGTTGCACATTCACATACCAGCCTGGTCCTAAAGGACCTGTCACACTATGCCGATTTAAGTGCCCACGCACCACAATTTAGTGGTTTTAACAAGATTGGCACCTACTGCTGCGCGCATCGGTAATGGACGACAACTCACGTAGGAGCGCGGTACGGGTCAGAATGGGTCAGCCCGGGAGTTGAAAAAAGTTTCACATGCCCAAGTTGAATAAGCTTGGGTCGGCGATTCTGAGGTCATGGCGATGGACGTAACTAATGCAGGACAGCGTCGGAGAGTGGCGGCGGCTGTTATGCAACCAAAGTAATGACACAGCCGGTCATTCGCCGTAACACAGCAGTGTAAAGTAGGTCGCCGTGGGGCTGCGTGAGGCGGTGGCCTTGTCACGACTTTAAAATTAATGCTGCGGCACCGGGGCATCACACGGCATCACAGGTTTCTCGATAGGGGATGCGAGAGGCACAGGCCACTACACGTAGAGGCAATGCCGTCAGAAGGTGCCAAGAGCTATCTCAGTCTTGTCCTGTTCAAGTAATATCATTTTGTGTAGTTGAGGGTACGTGTGCGGGTGGTTGGGGCGATGCAGGACATAGCGGTAGGTAGCGATGGACTTGGCAGTATAGCAAAAGACATGACGGCACAACGGGGAAAGTGTGAATGAGACTGGGACTCTCAGGGGTGCGGGTTTTTATATGTGGCGCGGCCCTTCTATTATCTGGTCGGGTACAGTAGCCGACTCAAAATCGGCGATAGTGTGACACTGTGAGCGTTTGTTGGCGCCATAGTGCAACCTGCGCTGTGTGTCTGCACCTTTCTATGCACGTGATGGGAGGGGTCCGGCGCTAGACACCAGCGTGACTCCTGCATGCCGGCATCAGTCATTGGCCTTATTTTTTTTACATTCAACGAATGTCGCCACATGAGGCTGTTCGATCCCGTCGATTATTTGTCTGACGCCAGTGTAGCGCTTACACATCGCCATCTGCGCTCCATGTATGCTATGCATCCCGATAATCTCCACCACCCGCCATGTGTCGGCCCCGACACACGGCACTCGTTAAGTCGTGGTGAGTCGGCATTTTTTATTTTATTTTTTTCTATGTGATTGAGCGAGGCAAAAAGGCAGAACTGCCTATAGCGAGTGCCTCCCCCATAGTTGAAAGAGTGACAGGGCCAAAATCAAGGGACGTTCAAGCCAAAATGCCTGGACACACGGAGTTTGAAGCAATTTAAGTCATAGGAAGAGGGAAAGACTGATTCTGGGAGAGAGTTCCAGAGCTCAGCTGTTGAGTAGAAGAAAGCTTGAGAGTAATGTTTCACTCTGGGGTTGGAGAGTTGCACAGAGTAGGGGTGGGATTGAGTTGCAAGATGGGTACCACGTGCCCTACGTAAAGGAGGTGGTATACACTGGGAAAGCTCTGAGGAACACTAAAGTAGTCATAGTGCAGAGAATGGGAGCTGGGCGGGGCGCGGGCTTCAATGAACGGACGAGGCCACATATTCCACTGCCGGTCTGCGTAAATATGCTCTGTGTTGCATATTGTATAATAGCTTTACATTTTATGCTATCTATCATATCCAGCTACAGATTCTGAAGTTTGCAATTAACAGTAATTACAGATTATTGATATTTGGCATTCATTTTATTATTCAAATTCTCCACAGAATATAGAAATGAAATTCTTAGTGATATTTACTTTTCAACCAAGTAAAAGAAAGTGAAAATGTGTGCATACTTTATTGCTGAAAACCAAAATATTAAGATATTATATTAAGTTTACTATATGCAGCAATGGTACTAAAGTGTATCCCAAACGACACAATAATACTTATGTTTCCATACAGGTATATCATTGTTGGCCTAAGCGTGGAAGACCTGGAAGCTCTCACCCGTACCAAGAAGGGAAGAAAAACACAGCATATTGTCGGTGTCGTGGAGGTAGGTCTGTAAGGGGGTATAATCCTGTGTAGCTGGAAGACCTGTACATATATTTCAATAATTTGGTAATGTTACAATATATTTTTACATATTACATTAATAAATAGTCCACTAATATATTAGGTTAGGTTAGGTTAAAGATATTGTTCAATGTTTCTTAGTAAATAGGCATCTTAAAAAAAGTTCTTTACAGGATCTTACCCTGTAGAGTTGTATATCTTCAACATTTTCAGTAATTGTATTATATATTTATCATTGTTACTATATTCGATTCACAGTGTGGTAGTTTGATATCAATATTGTATAGCTCGAAAAATCTCTCTACATTTTATGAACGGTAGTTAAATGTTAATGTTATGTGTTTGAACTTGTTAATATATTAATGAAGCTACGTCTGAAATATGTAGACTATTTTACACTTTTTCAATTGAAATTGATGGATTAAAATGGGTTCTTTGAACAGGCATAAGCACAAAATATGAAGGCAAATGTAAATGAACTATCTATCAGTCTTTGTGAACTCAGACCAGATCAGGTAAATATCAGGGACTTCACCCTATCTGGTGCGACCCACGACTTTTCGGTTACTCCAGGTTTCACTTAATTAGTTTGGAGATTTTAAGAAGTTTCGCTTCCTTAGTGTGGAGATTATAAGACGTTTCATCCCATTGAGGTATTTATTATTTATTTGTGAGCAATAGTAAGCCTGCAATTAAGGAGAAACTGGCTTTAGATCGGAACATTTGCTACCGGAAAACATTACATTTTTAGCTCGAAGGCGTCTGGGTGGCATACTTTAGTTTGAAGGGGGTTTACGGAGGTTTTCTGTTATAGTTTACAGGACAAATTAAAAACAAAACAAAATACACGAAAATGCCAGGATCAATCAAACTCCTCAACAATAATAACATCAAATATCATACCCCCCCCCCCCACCACCACCACCACCACCACCACCAGATAGTGTTTTGCCATTTGCAACTATTCCCCTGGTGTGAAGTGTATGTTGAATGATATTGTACTGTTGAAGTGGCTATGGTTATGAATGTTGTCTGTAATAAGTATAAAGCTGGCATCACACGAGCAAACTTATCGGCTACATGCATCGGGCCCTTGAATCTGCTACAATTTATAATTTTATTTTGTTTGATTATATTGCTTATTCTT
Organism: Paralithodes platypus; assembly: GCA_032716605.1. Lineage (NCBI taxonomy): Eukaryota > Metazoa > Arthropoda > Malacostraca > Decapoda > Lithodidae > Paralithodes > Paralithodes platypus. Next base: position 44,179,250 of record CM064546.1, read on the forward strand.
GTATTAACTTGAAATGTACGCAATTAATGCGTTCTAAGGTACTAAATACAAGCATAATGGGTGGATGGGACTCATCAGCCTTGGTAGGCAAACCATCTAGGGGAGACAAACTTACACAAATCCGGGTGGATAGGACTCATCAGCCTTAGTCGGCAATCTGTCTAGGAGAAACAATCTTATAAATATCCCAGGTGGATGGGACGCGTCAGCCTTGGTTGGCAACCCATCTATGGGTGATAACCTTATAAACATTCAGGTGGATGGAACTCGACAGCCTTGGTCGGCAACCTGTTTAGAGGAATAAACATTATGCATATTACCGAAGGGCGGCGCACTCATCGGTGCTACTTTCATGTGGCGAACTCTTCGGACGGGACATTTTTCTACTGAAAAATTTACAAATTTGTCTTGAAGGGAGGTCTTAGGGTATTTAGCTTTATTTAGGTCTAGGGAGCAAAGTATATACAGTATATATATAGATAGATAGATAGATAGATAGATAGATAGATAGATAGATATACTGAAGATGTGTGATGATAGTAAATTCATATACAAATAGGTAATGTATTTATAATGAAATACCTACCCTTCTCCCCCATTATAATGTGTATAACCTATCTACAGTCTGGATCAGCTGGGTGGTGGCGGGTGTACATAAGCCAACTGTACACTGACCAACGGGTGAAGTTCCTGGCTACCTGGAGACGATCACACTTCACCCTCACCCCAAACATATTCCCGGACAAGATCTTCAACCTACGTGGAGCAGCTCTGAATGTAGCTATCGTACATTATTGTTATTATTATTATTATTATTATTATTAGTAGTAGTAGTAGTAGTAGTAGTAGTAGAAGTAGAAGTAGTAGTATCTCTTTTTTTATAATATTATCTATTTTGGCGTAAATTTGTGAAGCCTACTTTTTGTTGTTATACAAATAGTTTAACCAGACCACTGAGTTCCCAAATAGAACTCCCATAGGGTTGGCCTCGAAGCCTACTACCCTATATATAATAATAATAATTATAGTTTAGAGATTTAGGCTTTTTACTTTACTTTTGATATTGTCCGATTAGGCTATACATGGTAATGGGCGAAACATATATAAACTACTGCTTTATTTGGTATTTATACGATAAAATACTCGAGTTCATGTTTTGGACACTGCGACTGAGACCACCGCTATATACGTCTGTGGAACTTGACTTGAACTGTATTCACACATAGTATAATAAAGTATGGGAAAGTGTTAACCTCCTGAAGCTCTGATGCGTTTTAACAGTTTATTTTTGGCCATCATTAGACAATTGTATGCAGCTTAGGAAGGATCTGTGGATATTAAAAGGGTAAAGGCTATCTCAATCAACCCTCTGACTTCCCTATACCCTTCCTATTCTGAATAAAATCGTCAAATAATGACCTGAAAAAAGAAAAGAAATGCGTATTGGATTTTGAAAGGGTTAATATGTACTATAATGGAGGTACCTCGATAATTATGTCATATACACAATCGTTATGATCCATATATCATTATTATATATGTCATTACCGATGCAAATTAAATAATATTCCATTAGACTTTATGGGTTAAGGGGAGACAGACCGTTTATCTAGACCCCCTTCTCCCTAATCATGGCCTAATGTTTAGCCCCACTAGTTTTGAGATTTTAAGAAGTTTGTTCCATTAGTTTGGTTTGGGAATTTATGACCATTCACCCCATTTCTTTGTCAATATTAGGACCCTTCGTGCCATTTAGGTGTCGATTTTTTCGTGGCGAGCGATAGCGAGCCTGTATTTTTAGAAGGAATCGGCCTTTGGCCGGGACAGTAGAAATCTATCTTGAAGGGTTGTCTGGGGGGGGGGGGGTTCTAAGCTTGATGGAGGTCTAGGGAGGAAACTAAAAAAATATATGAATACATTAATTAATAGCCCAAACAAACAGCCACTGTCCCCTTAAATACGGTTGGAAGCAAGAAAGCCGGTTCCTCTTAAAATTGCAGGCTCGCTATCGCTCGCCAGGAAATAATCGACACCTAAATGGCACGAAAAGGTTTAACATTGACAACGAAATGGGGTGAAAGGTGTTAAAATCGCCAAACTAATGGACCGAACGTCTTATAATCTCAAAACTAATGGGGCTAAACATGAGGGTGAAGGTGGTCCAGAAAAAGGGTATGCCTCTCCTTAATATGCTGCCTCCTACTCTCTCAAGGGAATAGAACCCAGTTCTCTCTCTCTCTCTCTCTCTCTCTCTCTCTCTCTCTCTCTCTCTCTCTCTCTCTCTCTCTCTCTCTCTCTCTCTCTCTCTCTCTCTCTCTCTCTCTCTCTCTCTCTCTCTCTCTCTCTCTCTCCCGCCTCTCTCTCGTCTCTCTCTCTCTCTCCTCTCTTCATCTCTCTCCGACTCGCTTCTCTCTCCTTCTCCTCTCTCTCCTCTCTCCCTCTCCTTCTCCCCCTCTCTCTCTCACGCCTCTCTCTCTCTCTCACGCCTCTCTCTCTCTCTCTCTCTCTCTCTCTCTCTCTCTCTCTCTCTCTCTCTCTCTGTGATATCATTCACAATTAACGTCTTAAGCTCCTTAACATATACCAAAAGTAGTATGATTTTTACTTCACTGCACTTCCTGTTATAAAGTTATGTAATTTGTATATGTTTTTGGTGGTGCTTATGTAATGTTTATATGTTTTTGGTGGTGCTTATGTAATGTTTATATGTATTTGGTGGTGCTTATGTAATGTTTATATGTATTTGGTGGTGCTTATGTAATGTTTATATGTTTTTGGTGGTGCTTATGTAATGTTTATATGTTTTTGGTGGTGCTTATGTAATGTTTATATGTATTTGGTGGTGCTTATGTAATGTTTATATGTATTTGGTGGTGCTTATGTAATGTTTATATGTAATGTTTTTATGTTTTTGGTGGTGCTTATGTAATTTGTATATGTTTTTGGTGGTGATATAATCTTTTTCATTTACCCTACTGATCTATAATTATAGGTAGCAACATTCGAGTTCCCCCCCGCCGTGATCTACGAGCGGAGGGGTGACGGCCCCCCACACCGCTACGGCAGGGACATCGGGGTGCTAGTAGCCCTCGCAGCAACCTGCAACTTTACCGTCAATTATGTGGAAGTTCCAGCAGGCAAGTCTTATTTGACATACATACATAAAAGTTTTAAAAACTTATTGTTCACAGAGATTGTGGTTACAGTCTCACGTCCTAAATGGTTGATTTCCAGGCGGCCCTGGCAAGGGCTGCCTCTATTCTTAAGTTCTTTATTTTGAGATCAGATTGGAGTCCCTGATCTGAGGTCATTCTAGGTCTACCCCTATGCGCAGCTCTCCCCCCCCCCCCCCCCCCCCCCGTTCACAGTCCGGCATTCTCTCACCCAGCTGTGATCGTCCATTCTCTCCATGTGTCCAAACCAACCAAGTCGGCTCGTGCGCATCACTTCACTGACACTCTTAATGCCCAGACGCCTTCTTAATTCCTCGCTCGATAATCCGTCCTTGAGATTAACCCCACATATCCATCTCGCCATTCTCTTCTTTACTTCTTCTCTTCGTTACTAACCCCTCTGTCACCTACTAACTTCCTAGTCCTGTCACAGACATTAGTTCCAGGGCAGTAGTTACCTTCCCAATTTCCCCTTACACACTCTAAACCACTGTTCGGACACTTGATCCTCGGTGTTTTGGAGGACAAGCAGCCTAGAGGGGTCACTAGACCTGTTGTTGCTTGATTTCTTTCCTTTCCTTCATTTCCTTTCTCATTCCATTCCATTCCATTCTATTGATATCCTCCATTTTAACTGGCCACGTCTCCGAAGCATAAGTCATCGCACTCCTAACACATGAGGTATACACCTTCCCTTTAAGGTGGGGTGGGAACCCTCTCGTGGTCAATCGTGGTCAAGAGTGGCAACAGCTTTCTCAACTTCCCCCAGCCACTTCTGACTCTAGCAATGGAGCCAGCTTCAGCGCCACCTCCGGTGAAATCCATATCGCCTAGGTAGCAGAACTTATTCAAACACTCCAGCATTACACTGTCGAAATCAACACTAACAGGCGGATCATTTAACACAAGATCTCCCTTGCACACTGCGCATTCAAAGACTATGATTCTTGTCAAAGGTCCTCTAGCTCCACTACATCTCTTATGTACCCAGTCACTACGGTTGCAATATTGAATTGAGTTACTTCCCACCCCCTTCCCACATACTGCGCATGGATAGTTGTCGCTTCTTTCCATAGTTCCACGCACTACTCCACTAATCATGATCTTTGTTTTATCTATATTAACTCTTAGACCCTTGTTTGCCATACCCTTTTTCCATCTTTTGAACTTTGCCTATGCTTCCTGCGCACTATCTGCGATAATAACTAGATCATCTGCATATAACAGCTCCCATTGGAGTCCAGTCTTAAAGTCCCTTGACCGAGCCTCCAGGACCAACACAAACAGTGATGAGCTCAGCACTGAACCTTGGTGAACTCCATAATTCACTGGGAACTCTTCACTCAGGCCCCCATTGACTCTAACTGCTGCCTGTGACCCCTCATACATTCTCATTATCACACGCACTAGCCACTCTTCTAATCCGAGTTTTCTCATAGCCCACTGCATTACTTCCCTGGGCACCAGGTCAAAGGCCTTTTCCAGATCTACAAAAACTAGGTATAACTCCCTGTTTTTCTCTAAGAACCTCTTTTGCAGTTGCCTATGAATGAAGATAGCATCAGTTGTGCCACGTCCCGGCATAAATCCAAACTGCATGTCGCTGATGGCAACACTTTCCCTGATCATGCATTCAAAGACCCTTTCGCTGACTTTCATGACTTGATCGAGCATTTTCAAACCCTGATAATTTCCCCTGTCTAAGGATTCACCCTTGCCCTTGTATATATTTATTATAACACGTTTCTGCCAAGCATCGGGAATGTTTTCCTCCTTTATGATAGCATTAATCAGCTCTGTGACCAATTATACCCCCAATATCTCCAGCTGCTTCTAGCATCTCAGCGACAATGCAGGAGCTCCCGGCGGCTTTCCCGGACTTCATTTTATTTATAGCACTTTTGACCGCGTCATACCCTATCAATAGCGGAGGGCCTTGTACTGGGACTACAGTGCTGAGCTGTTCCCCGTTACATTCAAACTCCACATTAAGCAGTCTTTCATAATGCTCCTCCCACGCCTCTCTGATTTAGTTTTCTGCGTAAACAGTCATGCCACTGTCATTATTTATGCATCTTGCTCACACGACGTCCTGACTACAGTCCCTAACATTCTTAGCTAATTTATAAACCCCACTGGTATTATTAGTTCTGCAAACTTGTTCTATTACGATATCCTGTATGGTTTTCTTTGCCCTGTAGACCTCTCTTCTAGCATTACGTTTGACGGACAGGTATTCTTCCTTGCTGCCACCTTCATTTCATACTTTGAAACATCTCTTTTTCTCTCTGACTGCAGCTTCGACATCGTTATTCCACCACCAGGAGAACTTATGTCTGGGTGGCCCCTTTATTTTGCCGAGGAGGCTGCGCTCTATAAAGTTCTATTTGCTACCAACATAATCTGGCTTAACACCCATTCTCCTTTCGATTTCCATTTTGTTGTGGAGTCTGTCTCTGTACTCCTTTTTTTCTAACAACCATACTTTCTTTTTTTGGCAAATTAGCTTTCTTGCTTACAGGAACTCAACCTAGGCAAATGTCGCACACTAGGAGCTTGTGTTGGGGGATGCTTTCTACACCTGGTATGATCTTAGTGTCTCTAACCCATTTCCTGTCAGATTTTCTGATAAGGAAGTAGCCTATCTGGCTACTCTAGCCACCTGATTCATATGTTATCAGATGGGTCATCCTCTTCCTAAACATAGTATTACACACTACCATCCCCGTGGCAGCACAGTGCTCCAGTATGTATTCGCCTCCCAGGTTCCTTCGGCCATAACCTTGTACTCCGTGCACGCCCTCCTATCTGTCGGCACATGCCCCGACATGCTCATTCAAGTCTCCTCCCACAATTACTACCTCCCCTTCCTTGCATCCGACAACCACCCCTAGTAATTCGTTCCAGAACCGTTCTTTGACATCTCTACTTAAGCCTGCTTGGGGGGCATATACTAATATAATATCTATGACTCTCGCCCCGACTTTCATTCTTAGTAAAACCAGTCTTTCATTAAACCTTTTAACTTCTATAACACAATATGCCCACCTTTCTGCCACCAGGAAACCCACCCCTCATTTCCCTTCCATATAAACTTAAAGCGTTAATTTTTAGCCGTAATCCACCTCGCACTCCCCCTTTTCACTGGGTTTCCTGGGCACAACATACATCCACTCGTCGTCTCTCTAGCATCTCCGCAATCTCACCTGTCCTTCCTTTCATAGTACCCACATTCACACTTCCGAACCTAAACTTGGGGGAAGAATCTGCGGTAGTGTCCTTTTGCGATTTTGTATCAACAGACTTACGTTTTCTCTGATTGTTATTTTTTATCATGATTGGTATTTTGGCAATGTTGGAGGTCACTATCCCCAGGTATCCAGCTCCAGGCAACCCTTGGCAGTTGTCACCCAGAGGCCATACCAAGATCTTAATAGGGGTGGGATCTAGGGACTAGTGTTTAATTGTAGGTGTTGATTGGCAGTAGTGTTTAATTGTAGGTATTGATTGGCAGTGGCATATATTTGCAGTGTTTAATTTTAGGTGTTGATTGGCAGTAGTATCAATTTGCAGTGCATAATTGTAGGCATTCATTAGCAGTAGTGTTTATTTGCAGTGTATAATTGTAGGCGTTGATTGGCAGTAGTGTTTATTCGCAGTGTTTAATTGCAGGTCAGGTGTGGGGTAAGCGTCTGGCCAATGGTAACTGGACCGGTGTAGTGGGAATGCTGGGTAGCGGCGCCGCAGACTTATCCGTAGCCAACATCTTCATCACCAGTGTATGGGGCCGTAAGGAACACCAACACTTCAGCTCTCCTTTCCATCAGAGTGTAGGCATAGAGTTCTGTTTCGGTGTATTAATAACTCCTTCTTTACCGGTGACGTTTCTTTCTTATACATACATAAAATTTTAAGACTGAGTGCTCCACACATACGTGCAGTTTCAGTCTCTTGTCCTAATGGCGGCATTCCAGGCAACCCTGTTAAGGGCTGCTTTACTTGTCAAGTTTTTTTTATTTGAGATCGACATGTATAGTCCGATCCCAGTCTTCCTCGGTCCACCCCTTGGTGCAGTTCCCTCCAAAATCACAGACCTGCATTTTTTCACCGAATTTTGTTCATCCATTCTCTCCACATGCCAATACCATCCCAGTCTACTTGTACGCATCACCTCGCTAATACTCTTTATACCTAAACGTCTCCTCAGCTCATCATTTGTTATTCTATCCTGCAGCCTGGCCCCACACATCCATCTCGCCATTCTCATCTCATTACGTTCCATTCTGTTGACATCCTCTACTTTAACAGCCCCTGTTTCTGAGGCATACGTCATTGCACTTCTAACACATGAGGCATACACCTTTCCCTTCAGGGGGAGAGGCATTCTTTTCATAGCCAGAATTGGCAGCAGTTCGCTGAACTTCCCCAAGCCACATCTCATTCTAGCGACAGTGGCAGCCTCGGCCCCACCACCGACAGAGATGGTATCCAAAACTTGTCCACCAGCTCCAATGCTTCATTTCCAAAATTCACACCCACAGGATTCCAAGCTCGCCTTTGCACACTACGCACTCAAATTTCTCTATTTCTGACTTATCCTTCGGCAGGGGTCCATTTATTCTACTACAGCGCTTACTCCCATGATGCACCCAACATCGACATGTTCTTATGTTCTAGCTAAATTTAGATGTTTTTGTGCAGTTTAACCCTTTCCCTGCGGGAGACGTTCCGGAACGTCATGGCAATTTACAACAATTTACAGGCTTTTAAAGCCTCTTAAAGCCTGTAAAATCGAGTGCGAGGGAGCGGGAGCGCGGCAGGCCACATGTCCTTCTCCCAGCCAGGCGGCCGTGGCACTGAAGGCTCTGAGTCAGACTCTCGCTAGATAAATAGAGCTGCCAAAGGCAAATGTAGCGAGACATTAGCAAGAATTGCCCATTTTAGCGAATGTCTATGGTAGCGCTGCGGGTGAACCCCGCGAGCTACGAAGCACGTTTTGGTGTAATTTTGAAGCTATTTTCTTCTAGTTTTCGGCGGAATACATTTAATTCAGACACTTGCCTAATCAATCAGGAGTGCCTGAATGAGCCTTAATATGGCATAAATATACCCGCAGAGAAAGGGTTAAGAAGGATCTTTGTTAGTAAAAAAATGGTTAAGTGAGATGGTTGGATGCCTGATAGTTGCTGGAGGTCCTTTATAAACTGTATAAGACCGTGTAATAGTAGCCAAATAAAGTTAAAAGGACGGCACCGGTAGTGAAGGGGTTAACGGCTACGTATTAACTCATTTAATAATACAGTAGACACTTGCACATATTCATCATCAGCTGCCAGGTGATATTATTCAGATTATGAAGAAGTGTTGAGGTTAAAGTGTTATAAAGCTAAATTATATTCCATTGAGGTTGTAGGACATGTTAGAATTTGCTTCCACTATGTGTTAATAAAGGGTACGCCTGGCAGCATGGTGGTCGGCTTGTGCTGCGGGTCTGCCTGTGGAAATCGGAACCTCTCCAGGGGATCTGGGACTTGAGAATCTTTTGCTGGGGACCTCAAATGGGCTTGGGTTTCTGGGATTTCTCCTGGACGATCTAGATGAGTGTGATTTTATGCTTTGTTTTGTTTTTCTGATGTGTTGTGATGTCCCTATTCGGGCTCTGTCTCGAGTCGGCCACCCCCATAACAAAATAATAATAATAATAATTATAAAAAATAATAATAATAATAATAATAATAATAAGTGTTTTCTAATGTGTTGTGATGTCCCTATTCGGGCTCTGTCTGGAGTCGGGCACCCCCATAAAACATATATAAACATAAATATAAACTGGGGTAACTGCCAGAGTATATACATACATACATACATGCATACATACATACATTGCATGCATACATACAATACATACTTGCATGAGGAGGCAGGGGGAGATTAACAATTAGTACAAGCAATTTATTATGCACAAACTTGACTGAATATAAAGTGACAGGTTCAACCCATTCAGTACCTGGGACATCCATGTTCATTATATTCTGGCAACTATTTTATTAAACTATTTTATTCAGACGATTTTATTCAGCTTAAAAATGACGGTTACCAGTTAAATGGCAACAGACTATCTCAATTAATTAATTTTGCTACCATGGATCCTTCCTAAGCTTCATAAACTCGTCAGCATAGGAAGGACGTCTACCAATTATATGGCTACAGCCTATCTCATGTAATTATTTTTGATACCATATTATCCATCCTAAGCTTCACAAAATCGTCTAAATGCAGCTGAAATAAAACAAAAACGTCGCTGGTAATGTAAGGGCTAAATTCCACTATGTATGCCTGTGTCTTACCACTGAGCCACGGTGACCGGACAACTCAACCAGTAGACCATTTCAACCAGTAGCTCTCAACCAGTACCAAATCAACCAATACGGTTAGGTTAGGTTAGGTTAGTACTATATTTTGGTTAGGTTAGGTTAGTACTACATTTTGGTTAGGTTAGGTTAGATTACTACTATATTTTGGCACTGGTTTGGTTAGTCTTGGTTGATTTGGCACGGGTTGAGAGCTACTGGTTGAAATGGTCTACTGGTTGAGATGTTATGCAACCCTGAGCCCCCCGTATGTTCCGTCTACCAGGTGAACTGTGTATTGATGAGGATGCCGCCCCCCGTCCCCCGCTGGCAGGCTCCCTTGTGGCCCTTCAGACAGGACACCTGGTTGGCACTGCTGGTGGGCCTGCTACTGGTACCACCCATAATATACTACCTCACTCAAGTAGCCTCTAAAAGGTCAGGGTATTCCTCATGATGTATTATTTTGTTCTCTTTCGCTCCCTCTCTCTTCGGCTTGTATCCATTCGGCCCCATTCAGCCTACTGTTTTAAGATGTTTACCCCCATCCAGGTGTCAATATTTTCCTGGTGAGTGGTAGCGAGCCAGCATATATATATTTTTGTTTTGACAGCAAGCTAAATTTGTACATTTTACGATAGAAAAATGTTTCCGGAGAAGCTGGATTTCTTCATACAATGCTGGCTCGCTATCGCTCGCCAGGGGGAAATCGACACCTGGATGGGGATAAACGTCTAAAAACAGTTGGCTAAATGGGGCCGAATGGATACAAGCCAGGGAAAGAGAGAAAAGGAGAGAAAGATAACAAAAACACGGTGACCCACATTAAAAGTTAGCCATTATAATCATTTTCAAAACACAACCTTGTTTTTTGTTATTTTGGAATGCCAAAATAATGTTTTTATTAAGATCAGCTTAGGACTATGTTGAGTACATAGGTAGCCATTTCTGAAAACCTTGAATGCAGTAACAAGAGACGCAGTAACCAAGAATGACTAAGTAGGCCAAAAAATGAATGAGCAAAAGGAAAAGTCACCTGCCTAGTGCAGGGAGCATTTGACCTGTCGCTTCATCAAAGCTGTTTCATAATTCCTGATGCAGTTGATGTACAGCATTTCAGGGTTGCCAATCTTCATCCCCAAGGTTATGTTAGTGGTTATTGAAGCAATATATGAGCTGGTGGACTAAAACAAGTTCAAGGGTTTGATGAATCTTGCACTAGATACAACAAATCGTGATAGTGCTAAGATGTTCAGTTAGGAATGTCGAACTTCAGTATGAGAAACCTATCAAGCAAAAGAGTTTTGAACATCCTACGTCTGCCAGGAGCTAGCGACGTATATAAGCATCTTTTGGGCACTGGCCATCTCAAATTTACCATATATGCATATGGCTGTAGTGTAGTAGTAGAAGTGAATATACTCAAATGGTATAATAATTCTCATCGTAAGTTGAAAAGCTCCAAGTGACCCTGCTATAATGAGATATATAGCAATGAATAATGTGTTATAATTGTTCAACACATATATCTGATTGATGCAAATATCCTAGCTTGGCTGCACTTTTGACCATTATCACGGCAAATGCTTTGACTATCATTTTACCCATACGATGTCATCCTAGTATATCATGCTACACACATGTATTATCAACATTGTCATATTGCTGTATATAATACTATGCTTCTTACTCGCTAATATCATGAATCAGTGGAAGCACACAATCTTCCCAATCACCCTCCTCATATTTTTCAATCATTTCTCACTTCCTTAATGCTCCTACTACTGTCTTCAGATTTACCTGTATATTAGCCTCTAGGGACCTGATTTAGCAAAATATAAAAACAATATTGACATTGTATGGCTTAATAATGTGGATTAGGCATCCAATTTATGAATATGAAATTGACTTAAATACTAATATTATGTAAACTACCTATCATCTAGTATTGCTTTAAAATATGAAAACCTTTTTTGTGTGGCAGTTTGAGGAAGAATTGAGTATTTAAGGAACACCCCGTTCTTAACATTAATCCTTCATTACAGACCCCAATGCACTTGAATACATTAATGAAAGCATATGGACTTCCCGGGATTCGAACTCTGGACATTACACCCAGAAATACGCATCTAAACCATTACACCACCAACACAGTCAAAGGCTAAGTACAGTTTGCCGCACATATTCTATTCTGTTGGGGTCGTGATTTGGCAGCGCTTCACCCACTTCCCCAACCCCCCTCCCTCACTCCACCTCCTATTGGTAGGAGGTGGAGTGAGGGAGGGAGGTTGGGAAGGTGGGTGAAGCCTGCCAAATCACGACCCCAACGGAATAGAATATGTGAGACAAACTGTACATGATCACGATTAATATCTATTTTCGAATTCTGAATATCAATCTAATCATGTACTTAGACCCATCTGCATTATAGACAGCCTAATGTTTTAGTGAGAGGAAAGAACAATGAATGGGGCCAAGAACACTATGACCGGCCTCGCTAGACATTAGTTCCTGAACCTATAGAAATTAAGGAACACCCCGTGTTTAACATTAATCCTCCATTACAAACCCCTAATCCTTCTATTTTTTACTACAGTCATGATCAGCAATCGTACATAGATTCCCTCACGTCGAGTTTCTTCCACGTCCTGGCCATACACCTGCGCGAACCACTGACCCAGGTACCAACCAGCCACAGTGGTCGGGTGGTCGTGGTTATCATCTGGTTGTACGCTATGCTGCTGGGGATCTCCTACTGCTGCAACCTCACCGCCTTCCTCACCGTCACCCGCCAACCCAACACTATCGATAACTTCAGGGATTACCAAGCTTCCGACATCGGTATAGTTGGCCTGGGACCTCTGTTCGGAAGCTTGATGCAGCGCTCTGTCAACGTATATCTAAAAGTACGATCATTGCAACTGTCTTGGTGGTGTAATGGTTAGTGTTTAAAACTATGTGTGTGATAACCCAGGTTCGAATCCCGGTTGATCACATATATGCTTTCATTAATTTAATTGGTGGTGTTTGGTGTTGGGGTGAAATTAATAACAACTAAATTATAATCTGATTTTAAATACGTTAATCCATTATCATTTAATGAATCTATAAGTTGTCATTGATATGGTTACTGCTTCTGGACTCTTGATATATAGTGGGGCATAGGGTTCAAATCATACATGTATAAGGTATTATAGTCTATTAATTATCATTGCATTAATAATCTGTCTAATCTTATTTACTAAATCTATATTGTTCTTTGGTTAGGATTCTGTTTCGGGACTTTTGAAATTTAGCATATAAATCATATCATATAAACTACTCTAGCCTATAGATTATGACTGTAATTCAGGGAGGGCTGGCAAAATAAGCCTTTAAATTTCCACACCTATTTACTGCTTGACTCTTCCCAGTTTCGTTAGTAATGCATTCTATTAACCACACCTACATTTGTTAGTGTACGTTTGGTTTGTTTTCAGGAGTTGTCAAAGAGATTCCTTCCTCTATCATCGGATCCCGAGTCGTGGGTGCTGGATGGACGAGCGGGTTACATATCCAGCCGGCACTACATCACCTACACCGAGGCTAAGTTGAACAGTGATTATCGTATCCCTGTGGTATATACGATGAAGGTAAGTGGATATAAAATGCCTTGGAAATTAACTATCACTATTTTGTATCTGATCTTTAAATGATGATCCTGTGGCTGTGAATTTTGGAAAGGAGTCATTGGAGCTGGTGGACAAGTTTTGTTACCTAGGAGATACCATCTCTGCCGGTGGTGGGGCCGAGGCTGCCACTGTCGCTAGAATTAGATGTGGCGGGGGGAAGTTCAGGGAACTGCTATCAATTCTAACCATGAAAAGAATGCCTCTCCCCCTAAAGGGAAATGTGTATGCCTCATGTGTTAGAAGTGCAATGACATATGCCTCGGAAACATGGGCCGTTAAAGTAGAGGATGTCAACAGAATGGAACATTATGAAATGAGAATGGTGAGATGGATGTGCGGGGCTAAACTGCAGGATAGAATAACTAAGGATGAGCTGCGGAGACGCTTGGGTATAAAGAGTATTAGCGAGGAGATGCGTACAAGTAGACTGGGATGGTATTGGCATGTGGAGAGAATGGAGGAACAAAATAGGGTGATAAAATGCAGGTCTGTGATCGTGGAGGGAGCTGCACCAAGGGGTGGGCCGATATCGAATCCAAAACTTGATAAGTACAGCAGCCCTTAACAGGGTTGCCTGGAACGCTGCCATTAGGATAAGAAACTGAAGCTGCACGTACCGGTATGTGTGGAGCGCTCGATCTTAAAATGTTATGTATGTATTCACATTATTTTTATTTCAGAGTGTGGGATGGAGTAGGAGTATAATTATCTCTATTCTTAGAAGGCAGTTATAGTGATATTAATTGAAAATAATTACTTAATTAGGCTGTGTCGGATATTTTTGTTAAGATATAATAACGAAAACATGAAAAGGTATCTTCATATAATCTTTGTTTACTTGCAGATCTCATTTTACTTGTAGTAATAAAGAGAAGCCCTATTATATGAAACTATAAAAAGATCAGTTACAAAATAGTGATACAGTAATGTTTTGAGAGTTAACTTCCAAGGCATTGCATATTAAAGTAATAGTGATACAGTGATATTTTGAGAGTTAATTTCCAAGGCATTGCATATCAAAGATGAGATACAAAATAGTGATAGTAATATTTTTAGAATTAACCCTGTATATTGTACCGGTGACATCTGTATACTGTACCGGTGACATCTGTATACTGTACCGGTGACATCTGTATACTGTACCGGTGACATCTGTATACTGTACCGGTGACATCTGTATACTGTACCGGTGACATCTGTATACTGTACCGGTGACATCTGTATACTGTACCGGTGACATCTGTATACTGTACCGGTGACATCTGTATACTGTACCGGTGACATCTGTATACTGTACCGGTGACATCTGTATACTGTACCGGTGACATCTGTATACTGTACCGGTGACATCTGTATACTGTACCGGTGACATCTGTATATTGTACCGGTGACATCTGTTTTCATTATTTTCTGGCAACTATTACATAATTTGTTTAAGCTTAGGAAAAGCGTCTAACAATTAAAGGGCTACAGACTATCTCAATGCATCCTTTTAGCTACCATATAGCATTCCTAAATTTCATAAAATCGTCTAAATGTAGTTGAAATGTTTTAACCCCTGCTGGAGGATACAGTAATAAAAGTCCCCCCCCCAGTCCCAAGCAATGTGGCCAAAATGGCAAGATAGAACAACCTTCCACCTCAAGAGATGAAGGAATACTGGCTCTCCCAGCCTTCCATGGGTTGGATATAAGCTGAGAAGTGTTGCCATATCAGAGCAGTGCTCAAACGGTCGTAGTACCAGGCAAAGCCTGATATAGGCAGTTACAAGGAAAGTACATTACTGACGGCTCTCAGCTGTCGCTGGGACTGGGGAGTGACTTATCTACTGACGGCTCCCAGCCGTCGCTGGTATTGGACGGGTTAAAGAAGACGTCACTGGTACAGGACGGGTTAATTTCCAAGGCAATGAATATTAAAGATCAGATACAAGATTGTGATACAGTAATGTTTTGAGAGTAAATTTCCAAGGCATTACATATTAACCCATTCAGCACCATGACACCTTTTCACCTTTGATTCTGGATAAAATTAGAGGTTTTTATGCAGTTGAAGAAGAATCTATGTTACTAAAGGGGTTCATTGAGAGCGTATTTACCTCTTTTAGTCCTAGAAGTAGATTATAAGTTAAAGAAAACCGTCTAATGATAACCAGAATACGATGAAATTTACGTCATGGTGCTGAAGGGGTTAACACAAGCTTGCCCTTGCACACTACACACTCAAATATCTCAATTTCTGACTCATTCTTCGGCAGGGGTCCTTTTATTCAACTACAGTGGTGCACCCAACATCGACAGACACTACACCGAATCGAGTTAGCGCCCACACCCTTTCAACACACTGCACATGGGTATGCACCACTCTTTTCCACATTGCCTTGTCTCAATCTACAATGCATAACCTTGGTTTTGTTAATATTGACTCCTAAACCCTTGCTCGCCATGCCCTCTCTCCATCTTCTAAATTTGGCCTCAGCATCTTGCACATTGTCAGCTATTAGGACTAAATCGTCTGCATAAAGCAGTTCCCACGGGATTCCGCATCTAAAATCTCTAGACAGTGCCTCCAGGACCATAATAAAGAGGAGGGGGTTTAACACTGAACCTTGATGAACTCCAACACGGACTGTGAACTGCTTTGATGACCTCTCTCCATGCTGCACAGTTCCCTGCTACGTCCCTGACAAGTCTCCTACCTTGAAAAACCCTCAATATAATCTCATCCTACTGTAGGTCTTTCTCAATCTTTTATAATAAATCCTTTCCACTTCTTTAGTATTTCTGACTATTGCAACAGTAAGGCTAATCATATCATCCAGATAGCAGAATTCATCAATACACTCCATACTGGACTGCAATATGAGCTTCAACTTTAGGGTACAGTTGGCCAAATAAGTCGTGTCGCCGCTGTCATTACGTTTTGCTCGCTGTGTACTGTGTTAATATCTGTCAGATGTTAAATAGGGTGTGTAAAGATAGGAACATGTGTGTATATCTCACTCGAAACGATGAAGTAATGCTTAGATAGTGCTGATACCAATTATTTATCAAAATATAATTGGTGCCGAGACATCACTTATTAGGCCAACTGTACATGATCGGTCATGGTGCACCACATGTGAGCTATCTTAACAAAGAGCGAGAGTTGTAGATTATATTACACTTTTTACCTATTGATATAGTTACGTTGCTATGCCTACTTATTTATCAACATTTATTCACTCTTGTGCAGGAATGTGCTTGGCCTTTTAGTGTCTCCGTGGCCCTGCAGAGCTACTCCCCACTGAAGCCGAGAGTGGACCAGGTGATTGACAGGATCGCTGAGAGTGGCCTGGTATCGTACTGGTTTACATCGTCTGTCAGAAGGGCTACACAGGTTGGTGACACACGTCCAATTAATGATATATGTTTAGCAGTCAATATATGTACTGCCAGCCAACTAGAAAACTAAGCCACGCCCCTTCACGAGTTAACCCAGGACTTCTTTTCAGCTTCTGTCAACTATCTCTCGCACTTGAGAAGGGAGGCTCAGACTAATCTCTATTAACCCTGTCACATACGTATGAACGGGATCGCGTCCTGAGCTAGTTTTGCTGTGGCGCAAATGTGGACGCGATCGCGTCCTTAAGCCCTGCACAAAATTTGCTAAAACCACACAAAAGACGCGATCTTGTCCATTTAGGTCTCTATATATCTGGTCTACTAGTCCATAATATTATGTGGAGATATCTGGCAAAAATTCATAGCTGGGTGTGCTGGAACAATGAAAAACAGTTAGCAGCCCAAGACCGTGTGTCACATGGCCATGGAAACTTAACTTACTCAGACCTGAGAGGGTTAATTCCCGGGTAATAGTCATAAGGGGAGGTGGCATTATTCTCAATATGGCTGGATGTGCATACATATTAAAATGGAATCTTAAAATTATTTACTTTACAAACAAAACAAAATAATAATAATAAGGAATTTGCTCCTAATGCTTGAATGATCATAACAAAAGTTTTCGCCCAATTTGTCTATATCCAAGTGATTATATATTAACTGTTAAAACTAATTTATGTGCATACCTTCCTTCACAACACCAGACTCTGAGGACACAGAAGGAGAAGGAAGCGGGGTCAGGTGAGTTGGAAGAGACGAACGAAGGAGACGGCCAAGGACTGGTGTTACCTCTTACCGTCGATCACGTGCAGGGGGTCTTCTACATATTGGTGATCAGTTATACTCTGACGCTTGTGGTCTTTGTAGCAGAACTCATTATATATCGCTGGACACGTGGAGAAAATTCGTAACACTAAAGTTAATTGGTGGCTAAACACGACCTATTACAAATCCGTAATTAGCCACATTATGCAAATGACCTGTTGCGAGCTAAAGATATCGATATGGGTAATCCCAGAGATGCAAAAATATGTAGGTGTGTCATGGTTGAAAAGGTATGTTGAAATTAATTTACTGTATTGTATCTACAGTAAGTGTATTAGAAGTGTATTTTATCTTTTATATGCACATTTTATCACCACAACCTTGAGTCAGTCAGTCAGCAGCACCACAACCTTGAGTCAGTCAGTCAGCAGCACCACAACCTTGAGTCAGTCAGTCAGTAGCACCACAACCTTGAGTCAGTCAGTCAGCAGCACCACAACCTTGAGTCAGTCAGTCAGTAGCACCACAACCTTGAGTCAGTCAGTAGCACCACAACCTAGAGTCAGTCAGCAGCACAACAACCTTGAGTCAGTCAGCAGCAACGCAACCTTGAGTCAGTCAGCAGCAGCACCACAACCTTGAGTCAGTCAGTCAGTAGCACCACAACCTTGAGTCAGTCAGTCAGCAGCACCATAACCTTGAGTCAGTCAGTCAGTAGCACCACAACCTTGAGTCACAGTCAGTCAGCAGCACCACAACCTTGAGTCCGTAAGTCAGTCAGTAGCACCACATCCTTGAGTCACAGTCAGTCAGCAGCATCACAACCTTGAGTCACAGTCAGTACCACCACAACCGTGAGTCAGAGAGACAGGAGCACCACAACCTTAAGTCACAGTCAGTAGCACCACAACCTTGAGTCAGTCAGTTGCACTACAGCCTTGAGTCAGTCAGTCAGCACCACAACCTTGAGTCAGTCAGTCAGCAGCACCACAACCTTGAGTCAGTCAGTCAGTAGTACCACAACCTTGAGTCAGTCAGCAGCACCACAACCTTGAGTCAGTCAGTAGCACCACAACCTTGAGTCAGTCAGTAGCACCACAACCTTGAGTCAGTCAGTCAGTAGCACTACAACCTTGAGTCAGTCAGTAGCACCACAACCTTGAGTCAGTCAGTTAGCAGCACTACAACCTTGAGTCAGTCAGTTAGCACCACAACCTTCAGTCAGTCAGTAGCACCACAACCTTGAGCCAGTCAGTCAGTAGCACCACAACCTTGAGTCAGTCAGTCAGTAGCACCACAACCATGAGTCAGTCAGTAGCACCACAACCTTGAGTCAGTCAGTCAGTAACACCACAACCATGAGTCAGTCAGTAGCACCACAACCTTGAGTCAGTCAGTAGCACAACAACAATGAGTCAGTCAGTAGCACCACAACCTTGAGTCAGTCAGTCAGTAGTACCACAACCTTGAGTCATTAATTAGCACCATAACCTTGAGTCAGTCAGTCAGCAACACCACAACCTTGAGTCAGTCAGTAGCACCACAACCTTGAGTCAGTATGCAGCACTACAACCTTGAGTCAGTCAGTAGCACCACAACCTTGAGTCAGTCAGCAGCAACACAACCTTGAGTCAGTCAGTAGCACCACAACATTGAGTCAGTCAGCAGCACCACAACCTTGAGTCAGTCACCAGCACCACAACCTTGAGTCAGTCAGTAGCACCACAACCTTGAGTCAGTCAGTAGCACCACAACCTTGAGTCAGTCAGTAGCACCACAACCTTGAGTCAGTCAGTAGCACCACAACCTTGAGTCAGTCAGTAGCACCACAACCTTGAGTCAGTCAGTCAGTAGCACCTCAACCTTAAGTCAGTCAGTAGCAACACAACCTTGAGTCAGTCAGTCAGCCAGCAGCACCACAACCTTGAGTCATTCAGTCAGTAGCACCACAACCTTGAGTCAGTCAGCAGTACCACCTAAACTATGGAGTTTGATTTTGGTGTAAGACAATTTACTCTAAGTATTTGTGTATGAATAATTGATTTTATCAGTAGCACCGCAACCTTCAGTCAGTCAGTAGCACTACAATTTTGAGTCGGTCAGTAGCACCACAACCTTGAGTCAGTCCGTTAGCAGCACCACAACCTTGAGTCAGTCAGTCAGTAGCACCACAACCTTGAGTCAGTCAGTCAGTAGCACCACAACCTTGAGTCAGTCAGTCAGTCAGTAGCACCACAACCATGAGTCAGTCAGTAGCACCACAACCTTGAGTCAGTCAGTCAGTAACACCACAACCATGAGTCAGTCAGTAGCACCACAACCTTGAGTCAGTCAGTCAGTAGTACCACAACCTTGAGTCATTAATTAGCACCATAACCTTGAGTCAGTCAGTAGCACCACAACCTTGAATCAGTCAGCAGCACCACAACCTTGAGTCAGTCAGTAGCACCACAACATTGAGTCAGTCAGCAGCACCACAACCTTGAGTCAGTCAGCAGCACCACAACCTTGAGTCAGTCAGTAGCACCTCAACCTTGAGTCAGTCAGTAGCACCACAACCTTGAGTCAGTCAGTAGCACCACAACCTTGAGTCAGTCAGTCAGTAGCACCTCAACCTTAAGTCAGTCAGTAGCACCACAACCTTGAGTCAGTCAGGCAGCCAGTAGCACCACAACCTTGAGTCAGTCAGCAGTACCACGTAAACTATGGAGTTTGATTTTGGTGTAAGACAATTTACTCTAATTATTTGTGTATGAATAATTGATTTTATCCACAGTTTTTTTCGGTATTAAATTTCTTTCTATTGTTTCTACGATTTTCTGCAAAAATATGTGAACCTATTGTTGATTCTGGCATAAATGTTGTGTAGAATATTAAGAAATTAATTTCATATTGTTCTTCTCTAGTGTATGCATTATTAGGCTATCTATCTACATATCTATCTACATTATCAAGGTTAAATGGAGACAGTAATGTTCAATTGTTAGTTCCTTTACTAATCTATTGACCTATTAAACAGTTATTTGGTGAGTTTACTTATTATTGAAAACTGTTTAAACATCAATATGAATATTTGTGTAAACTCAAATCAATTTCGGGAATGTGATTTAATGGTATTTAATATATTATATACACAAACAAATAAAGTGCAAGTGTATTTAGCATTTAAATAGAGCTTTAATATAATAATATATTATTCTGATTGATACCTAGTTGAAATATATATCAAATTATATTGTCTGGTAATAATGGCAATAGTACATCTGAATTTGTTACTACATAAAATAATATACTGCATAGTAACTTTATAAATATATGAATGTACAGTATGTATGTACTCATATGACATGAATGAATATAATTATAATATAACTAATACTGAATTGCATAATTTTCTTTTATGGTGGAGAAATGGGTATGGGTATGGGTATTTTATGGGTAATTTTCTTTATGGTCTTGGTGGAGTAATGGTTAGGGTGTTTGAAATGTGTATATGGTATCCCTGGTTTGAATCCCGGGAGGTTCACATGCTTTCATTAATTTCACTGGGAGGTGTTTTGTGTTGTGAGTGAAATTAATTATTTATTAGTGGCCCCTCCATCATTGACGATATGCCTATTAGTATAATAGCCTCCATTCAAACGCCCGCAGGTCAGCAGTTTGAATCTACCACCGCAGGGATGAACGGAGTACTCGTCATAAGGGTAACGCTTATTCTCTTATGGAATCTTCTTATGATTGGGTACTCGCTACGAAAAAAAACTTCGTAAATTATAAAAAAGAAAAATATACTTAATAATTGTTATACTATAGCTTTTCATCTAGTGGATCTCTTTATTTGGGGTTCCTTGCCGCTGATTCTTGGTCCGCCATACTTCCTTCCCTTCCCCGCGGCCGTACCGAGAGATTGGGGGCCACTGTGCTCTGCTTCATTCTTCGTTTGCTCCCTTTCTAGTGAGTCCTTACTCATTTGTATATATCTGAGTTGTATTGAACAAGGTTTAGATTAGCTAGCACAGGCTGCCCCATTGGTACGCCCGCAGGAAGTGTTAAAATAGGGTATTATGTAACTGGCGCTTCGGGTACACCAGGATCTGCGCATCATGTTATTTCTATGTTTTGTATTTATGCGCCTTAGTTTTGCTTAACTGTTAATTAGGAGGCTACTTTGACGCAGGATTATGCTTCAGACCGTCCCTCCGAGGCTGTTGCATTATTGTTTTTAGAAGACGCTCTGGATTAAGGGTTGCCACATGTGGTGTGGAATCTTCCAGAGTCCGGGTCTGCACGTGGCACGTGGCCGATTGGTCGTGGGCCTCTTCATCTTATGCTGCTGCTGCTGGGTCTTCAGGAGGTTTGGGAGCTGCCGTGGTTCTGTTTTCTTCGAGCCTAATGGCCAGCCTCAGTAGGGGTCTCCGGGTAAGGCTAGGGTTCATTATCTATGAATAATATTATTTCATATATGTCATAGCCTATGTGTTTTCCCTGAGTGTTGCATGTATGAGTTTACATGTTTAGAGGGAATCAGGAGACGTCCTGTGGTGTGGGCGTTTTGGGGGTGTCTGACTTTCTCAGATAAGTCAGCACTTCTGAGAGTTGGTCTGTTTTTCCAGGGGCTTTCAAAGCCAGCTGCCCGTGCTCGTCCAGCGGACGAGTAAGAAACTTACCAATCACCCCGGCCCGCCAAGTGAACTCGCCCTGACCGTTAGCCTCACGCGGCAACTTAGTACGCCCAGCGCACAGTTCCAATAGGAAACTCTGACTGAGTCAGTGATAACAAGAAAGCGTGTACCTTTACTATCTATCTAGTCCGAATAGTCATTGACGGTAAAACGCTAATGTTATTAAGGGCCAGTGACACTTTGTCACAGGTAAGCAGTTCAAAACATTGGAGAAACCTATATGGTTCTATTAGTCAAGGCCAACGGAAGGTTAGAGTAACAATGGCTATAACTAATTTTCCGGCGGACTTGTGGTAGAATGTGTTAACACCTCTCAGGTTATCCTTATGAGCATTGATTCCTGGAAATGTTCTATTTCCAGATCGCAACACTACAGTAGCAGCACCGGCGGCAGTTGAGTGAGCCTATTACGGCGCAGGGGGGGTCCGAGATCCATCATGCCTCGGTTTGACTTATGCGCTACTCCTACCTGTTCTCTCTTACCAGTTTTTGCGCATAAACTTTGTATTACATGCGTTAAATGCCTCGATCGTTCTAGGGGTTTATGGGTGTCGAAGAAGTGTGCCGTGTGCTTAGAACTAAGAGCGGCTCTTTTCGACAAGAGAGACCTTTCATGCCTTGCGGCGCTTAAAGAGATCAAGAACGTGTTTAATAGTTACGCGAAGGATGTGGCTCATAAGGCATTGCACTGTGATGATGAGGCCTTGTGGGATCACCTTGTAATAAAATCTCCTTTAGTAAAACCATCCACAGCTAAGTCAACTAAACAGAAAACGAAAGCTAAACCCTTGTCTAAGGAACTGGTGAGTAGTACTAGTAGTGACAGTGAGAGTACCGAGGAGAGCCCCCCCCTGACCGGCCAAAGAGGAAACGGTCACCATCACCCAGGCGCAAGTCTTGGTCTAGATCTAGATCTAGGCCCCCCCTAAACAAGCCCGTCACTCTTCAGTAGAATCAACTAGATCAACTAAGCGACGGACGGAAGACTCGGATTCCTCAACAAAACAATCGCGGTCAGGTCATCGTTCAGGACATACTAGTGCCCGTACGGATGTCACGGAGCCGCGCCGGAGTCGCGGCTGCTCCCCTCCACCTCTACCTCCACGTCAACCACCCAAACGGGCAGTAGGGAGGTAGGGGCGGAGGGGATTGAGTCAAGTCTTAGGGTTGTGAATAGCCAATCTTTGAGTGAATCACAAGACTTTAATTTTGCAATACCAAAACTAAATTATGTACCACGAAGGCCTCCACCGATTGTGTCGAATTGGGTTTTAGCAGATAACTATAGAGGTTCTCAGACTTGCTTACGTCAAACGTATGATAACTCTCAGGTAATACCAGACTCCCAACCACCTGCGGTGCAGGACCAGGGAGTCTGGAGACAATCACCCTCTCAGCTAAATCCCTCTAGTGATAACCTGGCATTGACGGGGGAGAATATTGACTTAGACACACTCCCCTCGTCTATCCCTGACCTGGTTTGGCCACCGGATAACCAGGCATATGAAACACGGCAGCGTACGCCGGAAGTGGTAGAGTTGCCGGAAGAACCGGAGGACGTAGATCTGTCCTCGGCCCAACAAGTGAACAATGAGGAGGAATCTGAATGTAGCTCTCAATCCTCCAGGGGGTCCCACAGTAAGTGTGTGACCACAGATGAACTTAATGACATTCTTCACAAGATTATGCAACAATATGTTCCCACTACCTCAGGTCAGCCCCCTAGTACACTGGTAGTTCCCCCTGTTGACACTCCGGTAAGACCTTTAGAGCCTACCGGCATTAATACTCCCCAGACCACCTTACCTTCACTTGTAAATCCGGCATTGGCCACGCCAAGTAGCACAGTAGTGCCTGCCTCCTTGACTACCTCTAAAGTCCGTGTAATCACGGACGTGACTCCTCCACCCCTTGACAAACTCCCACAGAGGAGAAGCCCTATGCCTCTCCTATACGGGCCGGACTGCTCATGAATTCGGGCCATTGCTCAGAAACCTCACTTACCTTGTCCGACTGTGTTGGGGGAACTTCCGGTTCCTAGTGAATGGACCATTGAAGTTAGTAAGAGTAAGAAGCTTAGGGCCAAAGATGCAGCAGGAAATTTATTGGATGTTACTATTAAGGCAATTCCTACTGTTTACGGTGCTGATTTCTTTGTATACTCTGCATCACCGGCTTTACCTCCTGCCTCAGCTGCACGACTGTTTGCGGATTGGGCCCGGTCGGACGGCATGAACGATATCAAGTCGCTCAATGCACTGACACCGGAATTGGATACAATTCCGGCGCTCGACCTGGGCAACAATCCAGTTCTGCAGGTGGGGCAGGTAGGTGCGGGACCGTGGGATGATTGGGCAATGGAGGCGCAACAATTCGCAGCCACCATTACTTCTAAATCTTCACATCAGATTCCCCTAGAAAACCATTTATGGGCTTCACTATCAGTCAATAAGGCCGGGGGAGTTTCGCAAGATTTGTTAGCTTTCTTAGCAGCTCCCAAACTAATACTTTACGAATTGCATGAACCCTTTTGCACTCGCCCTCCAGCCCACTTGGACCGAGATTTTAAGCTACGCAGCAAAGCACTTAGACTTAGTACCTAGTAAGTCGCCAAGTTGCCCAATCACTTATGAGAACCATTACAGCCATATCTGATCAGAATGTGCGGAAGGCCACAGAACTTTCACGGAGGCTTCTGTTACAAAACTCCATTCAGTCCCTAGGGGATATAAGAATAGCGATCATGGAGGCGGTAAGAGCTCGCCAAGACTTAAGGGTATATTTGGTAAAGAAGCTGCCGGACGAGGTAGGTCGCCCAGCAACTCTTTCCCCTGTATTGACTGCCTCACTACTAAATTCAGACACATGGAGTGCAGTATTTAACATGGTAGACATCTTCCGGCAGAGTACCTCCCAGCCGCGGAAGGCGCCTTTTAAGAAACCTTACTCTGGCCAAAAGGCGGGAATAAGCCTCAGACTCCTAATACCAAACAGTCCTTTCGAGACTCTAGAACTCCCCAACAGCAGGGAGGTACTCAGCACAAGCACAGACAGGGTAAACAGGCAGGCCAGTGGGACAACAAAGGTAAGTCTCACAACAAGCCTAATCAGGGATCGACGTCTGCCAAACCCAACCAGCCATCTCGTACCACAACACCACCACCAAAAAACTAGTCGGTCACACTCTCTCTCTCCCGGGGCCTATCGCAGGCGAGCTGGATCCGAGAGCTGTTCCGCCGAACGGACCCAGTACAGAAACTGGGTCGTTCCAGGCATGCCACAGCACCTGGCCCCGGTGAACTTGGCCCCGGACAGTGGTAAGCAAGGGTATCACTTGGCGGTAGCTCCGGCGACCTCGTTTACGTCAAACTCAAGAGTTTAATCAAGTTTCTTTAGAGGTGGAGTCACTAGTCCAGGAGATGATCACCAAACATGTCATTGTCCCGGTAGATCCAAGTTGCCATTTTTTCACCTCCAGACTTTTTCTTGTGCCAAAGAGGGACAGTGTGCAGATGCGACCAGTACTAGATCTCTCGCATCTGAACACGCATATTCACAATTCACCCTTCAGGATGCTCACAGTGAATCAGATCAGGCTCACACTTCCGCCGCAAGGTTGGATGTGCTCTCTAGAGCTGAAAGACGCCTATTGACATGTCTCCATAAACCAAAGGGTCCAAAAATTCCTTGCCTTGAAGATCAGACAAGAGACTTACGTCTTTCAGAGATTACCCTTCGGGTTAAACACTAGCACCAAGAATTTTCACAAAATTAGCCCGGCAAGCCCTTATGCCTCTACTAGCTCAAGGGATCAAGGTGATGTGGTATCTGGACGATTGGCTGGTGGTGGCAGAGTCAGAGAGTTTATGTCAAATCCATGTAAACAAAGTAATAAATCATGTACAGACCCTAGGGTTCAAGGTCAACTTGGCAAAGTCTCTCCTTGTCCCCACACGGGAAATCCAATGGATAGGGCTGGTCTGGGACATGGCCAATCTGACTCTTACTCAGTGTGGACAATCACAACAGGTTTCGCAGGAAACTTTCATTTTTCCACAGTCTGAATACGACGAGAACGACATGGGAGTCCTTGGTCGGTTCTCTCAATTGGATCCAATTAACTGTAAAGTTGGGCCGGCTGAAAGTAAAGAGATTAATCATGGAAGGAAACAGATTCTTCTCGCTTTTGCCAGTGGGAAAATTATGGACCATTCCTCCATTAATTCACAACTTACTGTCGGTCTGGGCGAAGAAGGAGACATTGCACTCAATCATGACATGGGTTTCTCCCCCCCCCTACGGTATGGGTAGACACAGATGCTTCTTGGACAATAGGCTGGGGATATCAGTCAAGCCTAGGCCACCAGGGCAAGGGCTTTGGTCCCAAGACACAAATTTTCATATAAACCAACAAGAGCTCTTAGTCCCACTGTTTTTCCTCCAATCTCACGGCTCTTCATTACAAGGGAAGTCAATTGCGTTTCGAATGGACAACTTGAATGCGGTCCACTGCATTCAAAAGCAAGGGTCAACAAGGTCTCGAAGGTTGCTGGAATTGTCAGAACAGATATTTGCTCTAGCCGAATCGCTGAGCATTCATCTGCATGTATCTTATCTCCCGGGCATGGCGAACTTCTGGGCAGACGCCTTGTCCCGGAGACAGAGCACTTCAGTAGAATGGGCAATCAGACAAAACATCTTCAACAAGATGATTGCAGAACCATACTGTCCACAAGTGGATATATTTGCGTCAGAGACCATCTACAGACTCCCTCTCTACCTGTCCTGCTGGGAAGTGACTTCGGCGGGGGGGCCCGACGCATTATTAGAGGACTGGAACAGGTGGGCTTCCATCTATCTTTTCACAAACTATGGGGTTACCGAGGCATAGTCTCGATGATCGCGCCACTATGGCCGGCTCAGACGTGGTACCACCAATTGAAGACATGGTGTGAGAACCCAGTATTACTCCAGGTCTCGTCCTTCCACTTAGAAACAATGGCAACCTAAAGACCTCGCTGACTTTTGCCTTATGGACATTCAAAATGCCAAATGGCTAACTCAGTATGGAGAGAGCATTACAAGTAAATTTCTTAACCAGTATACTATGTCTACCAGGAGACAATACCAATCACATTGGAAAACGTTCACAACCTGGATAGTAGAGACAGAACAAACAGACGCCTCAGTGGCTCTTATTTTTAAATACTTAGATTACTTGTTTGAACAAAAGCGCTTCTCAGTAGTTACACTAAAGAATCACTTGTCAGCCATTAGAACCCCCTTTTTCGACCTCACAGGTCTATCCATATCGCAGGCAGAGGAAAAGGGTTTCATGAGGGCATGTTTCAAGCTTCGCCCACCACCACGCCAGCTCATGCCTACCTGGTCGCTAGACAAAGCCTTGTCGTTGCTCCATTCACGTAAATATAACCATGCGCCGTGTTTTGATTCAGTATTAAAGAAGGCGGTATTCCTTATGGCTCTGGCGACAGGAAACAGAATATCTGAGCTGGCGGCGATGAGCAACGAACCCAACTGCCTCAGGTTTGGGAGACTGAACGAACATGTACAAATCGCTCCATCTCCCACGTTCATTGCAAAGAATGAACATTGTGATCATGTATTCTCAGAGTTCACTGTCCCGGCGCTAAAATGCAGGCATACTCATCATCTGTTATGCCCTGTGCAAGCTTTACTTAAGTTTATGAGGGTAGCACAACCTCAACAACCAAGCTTCCTATGGGTCAACCGAACAGGTAATCGCATCACGAGACGAAAGTTGGCGTCTTTACTCGTAGATGTAATCAGGGAAAGTAATCCCGGCATACTGGGTAGGGCCCATGATATAAGAAACTGGGCCGTTTCTCTTTGATTCATGCAAAATTATTCAGTTGATGACATAGCTAATACGAAGCTGTGGGCATCCAACAATACTTCCTTGACGTGATACCTGTCGGTGGCCCTCGATAAACCAAAACTAGCCTGTGTAGCTTTGCGGCAGCGGGTCTAGTAGTCCATGTGCTATTACTAATTAAGGGTTAATCTTAAGAGGTAAAAAGGAGGGGGGGGGGTTGCTAGATAGCTCAAGGACCCCTAGAGCCACCCCGCCGGATATTGTGATGAGTTCACGAGCTGTGATACTTAATAGTCGAGCTGGTTCTACAGCTCAGATTTTATTTTATTTGCGAAGATGTATCTTAGTACAACTCTATAGTTTAAACAATATGTACAGTACAAGCTATCATAGAATGTACAAATATTTTTTAAGGCCAGAATAATCCAAAGATTTATGGGTCTGGATATGTTGAAAGGGAATAAGAATATGTCCCCAAACAATTTTATAGACTGATCGCAAAGTGCTAATCCAGTCACCTTAAGCAGATATTCTTTGAAGTAACGCACTGCTTTCCTTTCAATTTGTTTATAACATTGTGTGTAAACAATAAAGGCTTAAAATTGTTATATGGATCCTTTGTCTCTACCTGAGTTAATTTGTTAGTGTATTGATATTGTCACGAATGTCCCCCTCCAGTCTTGAGATATCAGGCATATCGTCAATGATGGAGGGGCCACTAATAAATTATAGGTTTGATTCCCGGAGGTAAGGAAAGAAAACCTATTATTTAGTAGGGGCCCCGTAATCATTGACGATGTAGGGCCCTCCCAGCCATCCCCTTCCCATTCGCTTGATGTCTTGAGTTTGAGTCTTAATATATCAGTGAAGGAAGTATGGTGGACCAGGATTCAGCGGCAAGGAACCTCACCCAAGAAATCCAAGAGATGGAAAGCTATAGTATAACAATTATTAAGTATATATATTTTTTTATAATTTACGAAGTTTTTTGTTCGTAGCGAGTACCCAATCATAAGGATTCCATATGAGAATAAACGTTACCCTTATGACGAGTACTCCGTTCATCCCCGCGGCTGTAGATTCAAATTGCTGACCCGCGGGCATTTGAATGGAGGCTATTATACTAATAGGCATATCGTCAATGATTACGGGGCCCCTACTAAACATTAGGCTTTATTTCCTTCCCTCCGGGACTCAAACCTATAATTTAGATTTTTACTAATGAAGCTGTTGGCCAGCCCGTTAAGGGGCTAGTGGCCGGTCGTTTGGTCTATTTATTAATTTATTCATCTATTGTTTTGTTTCCTCGCTAGACCTCTATCAAACTCAGAAAAACACCCTAGACCCCCCTTCAAGATAAACTTGTAATTTTTTCGGTAGATTGCAAAGCTTCCATCAATATTTCTCAATTAATTTGAAGATTTTGTATTGGAAAATGGTGCTTATTATATAACCTTGGTCGTACTATGATGCAGAGATTTAGTAGTTTCATATTTTGTGTTCACTAAGTATATAGAGATTAGCTGCTAAGGGATTCAATTTATCGTCATCTTAAAAGAAACGGAGCATAGGTGGCAGAATTGTTTAAAAAATGTACCGTATTAGTGCCATACCAGTGTTGACGATGAATGTTGAGGAAAAAATGGCCCGTGTGATTCCCCCCCGCCCCCCCCCCCCCCACTAGCTGCCATACCAGTGTTGACGATGAATGTTGAGGAAAAAATGGCCCGTGTGATTTCCCCCCCCCACCACCACCACCACACACACACACACACACACACACACACACTTTAACTCTTTGATGATTATGGCGCATTTCGACAGTTTATTCTGGCTAGGAAAGATCAATAGGCATCATAAGGCTAAAGACTATCTCACAATTATCTCTCTGACTTCCATAGGGGAGGTGTGGTGGATGTGGTCTTGCCACTGAACTGGTAATCCAATGGACCCGGGTTCGAATCCGGATATATCAATGGGAAGATATTATTGGGATGGAATTTGTGCTGTACCTAGTATCTGTGCATTCCCACAAAGCGCAACGAAATGTCAAATAAATACCCTCATTGTTCCCTGATTAAATAGCACTGAATATTCCCATATTCAAATTATGCTACAGGGGGGCAATGCTTAGTGAGTTAATTGCTCAATAGGTGGTGTTCTGAGAGTGAGGGTCCGAGTCTGGGAGATGAGACAGTGAAGCACAGGAGTGAGGCAGCTTCAGAGATGGGGCTCCTTCGAGCCATGAGTAGGCAACTAAGCCCCATGCATCCTGTGAAGGCAAGCTGGCAGGGGCTGGTTGCAGCTAAAAGTGTTTCGCATGTCTCACCCCCTAGACTGGAGAGAGACCTCACGGGCTTCACCATTCAATGTACAGTCACTAGCATAAATACTGCGACACCAACCAGATATTGTTCGCCCCTTCGCGTCCAAAGGTATTGCTATACTTTATATTCAAACTCACATGATTTCTTTATTTCATTCTATCTACCGTCAGACGATTTTATTCAGCTTAGTATAAACCTCTCGTGATGAAGGAGTTAACGATATCTGGTTGATGTCGCAGCATTTATGCTCGTGACTGTACAACGGCTGAATGTATAGATTCTCAGCCTATGTCGGATAAGGAGTAGTTGGAATATACAGTAGAAAAAAAAATACATATATATAATTATACAGTATATATACAGTATATGCCCTCCCTTATCTGAATAATACCTTATACTAAGAGCCAGGAAACAGAAAAGATGTGAGTCACCGGATTAAATACGCTTGAACTAATGCTTACAACTTTGAAAATAGTCAAATGAGTTTTGAAGGGAGTGGGTCGTTTTTCTGGGCCCCCTTCTTCCTCATGTTTAGTCCTATTAGTTTTCAAATTTTATGACTCTCGGCCAATTAGTTTGGCGATTTTAAGAACTTTCACCCCATTTTTTTGCCATTATTTAGATTTTTCGGGTTATTTAGGTGTGGATTTGTTGTCCTTGCGAGCGATAACTAGCATGTAACTTAAGAGGAGTCGGCCTTCGACCGGGATGTTTTTCTATCGACAAATGTACAAATTTATCTTGAACGAAGGTTTTGGTGGGTGTTTGTTTAAGCTTGATGGAGGTCTAAGGAGGAAAATAAAAAAAAATATAAAGATATATAAATCTGAGGAAATAAATACGTCCATCCCCTCTTTAGGGATCGTCAGACTACAGGATCAATTCCAAACATATTTCTGCGACCAAAACACGTGATATTTATATAATATGAATGTTGAGATTCTTTTAGATATAGTTTAGTTTATGTATTATTTTAGCTATTCACATAATTATAATGGTAAAATATATCACATTGGTTTATATTCTACCCATAATGATACTGCCATACACACAAGGCAAAACAAAAAATATTAATATATATATATATATATACAGTATATATATATATATATATATACAGTATAAATTATTATATATAATGTATATACTGTTGTATTAAAAAACAAATTTGCTTCCGTGCTGCCCCCTGCTTAGGCAAACTCTTTCGTCTTTGTCTCTCCTCTAGCGTCTTCCCTTCTTGCTGGAAGTTTGCTCTCATTCAACTTGTCCCAACCCTCCAACTAATGTCCAATTACTCTCATCTCTTGTATCTCTAACGTTTATGAAACTATTCTTACTTCTAAATTTCTTAAGCATTTCTCTTCTCATAATCTACTCTCAGATCGCCAGTATGGCTTCCTTTAGGGTCGCTCTACAGGTTATCTTCTTTCATATCTTACTAACTCTTGGTCATCCTCCTTTTGGAACTTGGGTGAGACCTTTTCTATTGCGCTAGACATATCGAAGGCCTTCGATAGAGTCTGGCACAAATCTCTAATTTCTAAACTACCCTTCTTCGGTTTCTATCCCTCCATTTGTGCCTATGTCTCTAATTTCCTCTCCGGTCGTTCCATAGCTGCAGTCGTAGACGGCCATCGTTTTCTTCCTCATCCTATCAATTCCGGTGTTCCTCAGGGTTCTGTCCTATATCCAATTATATTTCTAATTTTCATAAATTATCTCAACTGTACCTCCAGTCCTATCCATTCATATGCAGACTACTCTACCTTACACTACTCAACTAGTTTTCAAGAACACCCAAGCCAGCAATCCCTCAAAAACAAACGTAACAAAGCCATACAACACTTATCTTCTGATCTAACTTCCATTTCCAATTGGGGCAGAGAAAACCTTGTTACCTTTAATGCTTCCAAAGCCCAATTTCTCCAGCTATCTACCCGCCATGAACTCCCAGAGGACTATCACTTATACTTCAAAGATACAAAGATCATCCCTTCATATTTTCTCAGTATTCTCGGTGTCTCTTTTTCTTCTGATCTCTCTTGGAAGGACCATATCACCACTCTTGCTAAGGCGGCCTCCCAGAAGCTGGGTGTGCTCAACCGTCTTTGAGGGGTTCTTTACCCCTGCACAACTTCTTGCTCTGTACAGGGGCACCGTGCATCCTTGTATTAACTATTGTTCACATGTGTGGAGAGGATCCTCTCACACAGCACTTCTAGACAAAGTAGAAAGGAAAGCCTTTCATATCATTAACAACCGTCCACTCATCGACTCTCTGCAATCTCAATCTCTTCGCCGTAATGTTGCATCTCTCTCGCTATTCTATCACTACTAAACAAATCAGTGTTCCTAAGAGCTCTCTCAATGTATAACACCTCCTCTACGTAGGGTACGTAGTACCCGTCTTGCAACACAATCCCATCCCTACACTGTACAGCTCTCCAACTCAAAAGTGAAACGATACTCCCAATCTTTCTTCTATTCAACAGCTTAGCTCTGGAACTCTCTCCCTGAATCCATCCTTCCCAAATCATATGACTTAAATTGTTTCAAACTCCATGTGTCCAGACATTTTGGCTCGAACATTCCTTGATTTTGGCCCTGTCACTCTTTCAACTCTGGGGGAGGCACTTGTTACAGGCAATTTTGCCTGTTGTCTCCCTCATCCACATTGAACACAACTATATAAATATATCTATAGAAAAGAACCAAAAACAAGAATCGTTTTTTCCACGAGATAAAAAATGCCTTTTAAGCGAGTGTAATCGGGAATAATTGAGTAGCCAACTTATATATTCCTTGTATTCTTCCTTTCTACATGTATGTGTCTGCGTCTGACTTCCCCCCCCCCCCCCCTCCCTATATAACTAGAAGATGAACCAACGGGAGCTCAGTCAACCGAGGAGCTCAGTCACAGAGAGATCACCGGTTTATTCCTCTTATAACTTCCTGTATTGCCAGTACGTGCTTCTCTTGTTATACACATACATACATACATACATACACACATTTAAGGGAGCCCACCTTGCTTTTTTTCTTTTTCTCCCTCTCTCTTTGGCTTGTATCCATTCGGCCCCATTCAGCCTACTGTTTTAAGACGTTTACCCCCATCCAGGTGTTAATATTTTCCTGGCGAGCGGTAGCGAGCCACCACATATACAGTATATATTTTGTTTATGACGGCAAGCTAAATTTGTAAATGTCTCCGGCGAAGCTGGATTTCTCCATACAATGCTGGCTCGCTATCGGTCGCCAGGACGAAATCGACACCTGGATGGGGATAAACGTCTTGGCTGCATGGGGCCGAATGGATACAAGCCAGGGAAGCAGAGAAAAGGAGAGAAATATAAAAAAGCTGGTGACCCCCTTAATTACTGAGTGCTCCACACAAAATGTGGTTCTGGTCTCACGTCCTATTGGCAGCGTTGCAGGCAACCATGTCACTTGTCAGGTTCTTTGATTTAAGATCATACCGCAAAGTCCGATCCCACGTCTTTCTTGGTCCGCCCCTTGGTGCAGCTCCCTCCACATTTATGGACTTGCATATTTTCACCCAGCTTTGTTCATCCATCCTCCCCACATGTCAAAACCATCCAAGCCTGCTATAATCTATTCGCTGTAAGTAGGCAAGAAATCATGACCTCTAACCTCTGTAACTCAAAAAGGGCTAGAGCAAATTGGTTGTACAGCTCCACATCTATTCCTTGACCTACTCTTCCCAAATGGTGGAAATATTAGCTTGATTACTCTAGTCGTTTTTTAGTTACAGAGGTTAGAGATAATAATTTATCGCCTACTTACAGAGATTAGACTATAGTACGCATCACATGACTGATAACCTTGATACCTAACCTTCTGCTTAGCTCCTCACTTGATATCCTATCTTGCAGTTTGGCACCACACATCCATCTCACCATTCGCATCCTGTTAGTTGACCTTAAGGGAGCCCACCTCGCTTATTTTCTCTTTCTCTCCCTCTCGTTTTGGCTTGTATCCATTCGGCCTCATCCAGGTGTCAATATTATTTTTCTGGCGAGCGGTAGCGAGTCAGCATATATATATTTGTATTGTGACAGCAAGCTAAAGTTTTTCATTTTTTCGATAGAAAAATATCTCCATATAATGCTGGGGAAAAATTGACACCTGGATGGGGATAATCGTCTTAAAACAGTTAACTGAATGGGGCCTAATGGATACAAGCCAGAGAAAGAGAGAAAAGGGGTGCAAGATAAAAGAAATCCGGTGACCCCTCCTTAAAGTTTCAAGATCCGATTACGCATTTCTTCTGTTTTCTGGCTGCTATAAGATTGATATATTTAGATCTGGAAGGGTATATGGAAACTAGAGGGATAATTGAGATCGTCTTTACCTTTATAATTCCCACAGATTATTGCATTATTATTTGGCTATAAAAAGACGATGTTATTATGATTAGAAAGTATCTGTGTCGATCTATGAGATACATTATGCCCCCGCGTTTCCTAGAGGTACTTTCCAAACTAGTGTATATAAAATCGTTGTGAATTTGAAGGAATAGAATAAAAATCACGCGTCACGGATAAAAGGATTAATAAGGAATGCATTGGTTTTCTAGTCCAATTCAGAATATTTCAGCTTCTCTCCATAATCATTATAATTCATATTGTATCTTCATATTAACAATATATTTTCCTTGCATGACAGTTGTGCTTTTTCGTATATCATTATATAATATTTGAGTATGTATAATATTGTTCACCAGGCCCAATTCTTTCTGATAATTAATCCTCATATATATATATATATATATATATATATATATATATATATATATATATATTGAGTATATATCACAAATACACGTGAGCCACTAAATGTTTCTAATCTCTCAGTGGGGTTCGAACCGCCGACCGTCAGGACGATAGCCGACGCTTTAATCACTGCCGTGGTGAAGTTGATTAAAGCGTCGGCTATCGTTCGGAGGGTCGGGGGGTGGAACCCCACTGAGAGATTAGAAACATATATATATATATATATATATATATATATATATATATATATACAGTATATACTGTATATATATATATATAATTTTATTTGTTCATGTTTTATGTGTATGAAGGAGACAAAAGGCTTAGCGGCCTGTGATAAGTGCCCCCCCCCCCCCCCCCAGATTGAATGAGCGACAAATAGCCATAAACAAGGCTCGTTAGAGGTAATGTATATAGGTGTGTTGAAAAGAGGTGTGGTGTGCTTGTTAAGTGTAGTGAAAGGAATAGGAGGAGGAGGAGGAGGAAGTGTTTGTGAGAGTAAGCTGGATTACTCTCTTTGTAGGTAAGGCACACATCGAAACAGTTACATAATATCGTTCACCTCACCAGGCCCCATTCTTTCTCATCAAATAATACTGGCCTATGAAGGATAAAACGCCGACTATTGCGTAAATAACTTCAAGGGGAGATGGGCCGGTTTTTCTGACCCCCCCCCCCCTTCTCCATCCTGTTTAGCCCCATTAGATTAGTTTTTATGACGTTCGGCTAATTAGTTTGGCGATTTTACCACCTTTCGCCCAATTTATTGGTCAATATTAAGACTTGTCGTGTCATGTAGGTGTTGATTTTTTCGCGAGCCTGAAATTTAAGAGAAATCGGCCTTTAGCCGCTACATTTTTCTAAATATTCTAGGTGTATCTTTGTCATCCGACCTTTCTTGGAAAGATTATATTACCACTCTTGCTAAAACAGCTTTCCAAAACTTAGGTGTGCTCAACCCTCTCCGTGGGTTCCACACCCCTGCACAGCTTCTTGCTCTGTATTGGGGCACAGTGCGCCACTATATTGAGTATTGTTTGCATGTGTGGGGAGGCTCCACCCATACTGCACTTTTCGAAAGAGTAGAATCAAAAGCATTTTTCCTCACTCCTTCTTACTAGTTCCCTACAATATCTTTCTACACGTCGCAATGTTGCATCTCTTTCCCTCTTCTATAGCTATTACAACAATCAGTGTTTTTCAAGCTCTCTCAGTGAATATCCCTTCCTTTGCGCCGAGTGCGAGGCACCCACCTTTCAAAACAGTCTCACTCTTATTCTCTCCAGCTCTCCATCCCAAGAATTGGCAAGTTTTCTGTCTTTCTTCTACTCAACAAGTGAACTCTGGAACTCTCCCTAAATCAATATTTCCTTCATCCTATTATTTAGACTGCTGTAAACTTCATGTGTCCAGGCATTTTGACTCAAACGTTCCTCGAATTTGGCTCTGTCATTCCTTAGGCTTTGGGGGAGACATGCACTTTTGTTTTCTTGTTTTTTCTTGTTTTTCTATGTAAGGGAGACAAAAGGCAGAACTGCCTGTAGCAAGTGCCTCCTCCATAGCTGAAAGAGTGACATTGCCAAAATTAAGGGACGTTCGAGCCAAAATGCCTGGACACATGGAGTTTGAAGCAATTTAAGTCATAGGAAGAGGAAAAGACTGATTCTGGGAGAGAGTTCCAGAGCTCAGCTGTTGAATAGAAGAAAAACAAAGTAACATTTCACTCTTGGGTTGGAGAGTTGCACAGAGTAGGGGTGGGATTGTGCTGCAAGACGGGTACCACATATCCTACGTAGAGGAGGGGGTATACACTGGGAGAGCTCTAAGGAGCACTGAATATTGTAGTAGCGATAGAATAGCGAGAGAGATGCAACATTGTGGTGAAGAGAGAGAGTTTGTAGAGAGTTGGTGAATGGGCGGGAATTAATTATACGAAAGGCCTTCCTTTCTACTTTGTCTGGGAGTGCGGTGTGAGAGGATCCTCCCCACACATGTGAACAATACTCCATACAAGGACACACTGTGCCCCTGTACAGAGCAAGAAGCTGTGCAGGGATAAAAACAAATTGAGGCGGTTGAGCACACCCAACTTCTGGGAGGCTGCCTTAGCAAGACTGGTAATATGGTCCTTCCATGTGAGAGCAGAAGAAAAAGAGACACCAAGAATATTGAGAGAAGATGAAGGATTGATTTTTGTATTGTTGAAGCATAAGTGATAGTCCACTGGGAGTTCCGGACGGGTAGATAGATGGAGAAATTGGGTTTTGGAAGCATTAAAGGCAACAAGGTTTTCTTGGCCCCAATAGGAAATAGTAGTTAATTCAGAAGATAAGTGTTCTATGCTTCATTACGTTTGTTTTTGAGGGATAACAGGCAACCTGCCCTTTGTCTCCTTCATATGCATAAAACAATAAATGTCTATCTATCTATCCATCTATATGCTCAGGCCCAACCCCCATTTTTCCTATTTTTATTTTTATTTTCTATTTTATTCTATTTTATTATTATTTTTTTTTTGTGGGGGTGGCCTACTTAATTAAAGAGGAGGCTGAACCTCGACTGAGCCCAGAAGTCAAAATTTCATTTTTTGTTGTTCTTCTAAAATGCTTCTTTCAACATAGGAGAATAGCATAGGAAGGAACAAAAAAACATATCGCATCCATAACCCCCCGGGGCGGGGGTTTGCCCACGCCCATCGAAAAACAATTTTTTTTGCCTTCAGCCACCAAAAAAAAAAATTGGTGTCTTTTGTCTAAAAGGCTTCTGTAAGCAATAGAAATTATCATATGAGGGCATAAACACCCATATAACATCCCTAGCACCCCCTTCTGGGGGCCCCAATATCATGGATGTTGTGACAAATATTAAGTGAAATCGTTTTTCATACTCAATTTTCTCAATTTTTTAAAATTTAGTTTGCCATCAAACTCCGCTTTCTATGAATGCGTGCCATAGAAAACTTCCAAAGGAGGCCTAACTAAAGCATTCTCCCCACAATGATGATTTGGAAAATATATTTTTAAGAATTTTAATTGCCAGAGATCATATATTGGCACTTACGAGTGCCACTACATTTTGTTGTATTGCTCAAATTCGTTCCCCTTCTACCCACTATAAAAAGGGCTATATAGCAACGCCTCTCCGTTCTAATAATGGCCGTTTCGCCAAAAAATTCAGAGATTCGACCTTTTTCATGCCAAAATCGGCTGTACCCCAAAAATAATTATATAATATATTTTTTTCAGCACATTCTATTATTCAATATGGGAAAACGAGGACGCTACGTTGTAGGTGATGCTTGTAGGATACGCCATACAAAAATTGCGGGAAATTTGAAAAAATTTCAGTGACTAGTGGATTTTTCAAATAGTGCAATGAAATTTTGCGCTCGCGCCTTGCACGCACGAGCGCACATAGAGAGCTGATTTTTTTCAGAGAGTCCTATATTTCCATTGGTAATAAGATGGTATAATGCCAGAAACAAAATCTCTTATACAGGGTGAAATGGGGGTGAAAGGTTCAGCCTCCCCTAAGACAGAGCAAGAACAGGGACATTGTCTTGGCTAGCAATAGCGAGCCTCTAATTTTAGAAGGAATCTGCCATTGGCTGGGACATTTTTCTATCAAAGAATTTACAAAGTTATCTTGAAAGAAGGTCTAGGGGGTGTTGTGTTAAGCTTGATGAATGTCTAACGAGAAACTCAAAGATATATTAATAGATATAAAGATATAGAAACCAAAAAAACACTACCCCCTTAATAAAATATTATAACAGGCAGTGAATATAATGGTTGTGACAATATTGCTTGTTACTCCCTTCACCACCATTATGTAATATTCATCTTATTCTGGTTACCATTAAACGATATTCTTTATTTGTAATCTACAGTACTTATACGACTCAAATGGGTAAATACTATTTCAATAAACTCTCGTACAAACATAGCTCCTTCTTAAACTGCATAAAGTTATGTTTTTTTTTGTTATCCAGAATCAAAGTTAAAAAGGCGTCATGGTGCAGAAGGGGTTAAAACAAAATATCCGTAGTAAAATCTCCCCTGTACACGACCATCTTATTCTCTCTCTCTGGTCCCGAGTGAGGTTTGGCATCTTCTACCCAACCTTAATTAGCCGTTTCTGTCTGTCTCCTTTACTGTCCTACGTTTCCTCCTGGGGTCAGGGGGCTAAGAATCCTCCTCCCCTTATAAAATTGTCCTACTCATCGAGACAGAGAAAGGGGCGAGGGAACGTGAAATTGGTCCCGGACCCTGATAATTAGAACCCATAAATGTTGCTTCTGTTCGGGCTCTGTCTCGAGTCGGCCACCCCCAGCAATGGGGTATGTGCCTGAGTAGTTAACCCTGCGCAGCTTCTTTCTCTGTACATGGGCACAGTGCATCCATGTATTGAACATTGTTCACACGTATGGGGGGGGGGGATCCTCTCACTCAGCACTTCTAGACAAAGTAAAAAAGAAAGCCTTCCGTCTCATTAACTTATGTCCACTTACCAATTATCTGCAGTCTCTCTTCGCTGCAATGTTGCATCTGTCTCACTATTCTACCGATATTACAATAATCAGTGTTCCTCAGAGCCCTCTCAATGTATACCCCCCCCCCCTTCGTAGAGCATGTAGCACCCATCTGGCAACACAATCCCACGCCTACTCTGTGCAACTCTCCAACCCAAGAGTGAAGCGTTTTTCTCAATCTGTCTTCTATTTAACAGCTGAGCTTTGGAGCTCTCTCCCAGAATCAGTTTATCCCACTTCCTATGACTTAAATTGCTTCAAACTTTGTGTGTCCAGGCATTTGGCTCGAACGTCCTTTGACTTTGGCCCTGTCACTCTTTCAATTCTGGGGGAGGCACTCGTCACAGGTAGTTCTTCCTTTTGTCTCCCTCACTCACATAGAAAAATATATATATATATTTATATATAATATAGTATAAAAAATCCCCTCAACCTACCACTTGACTACACAGCTGTATACAAAGGCAGTGTTGCCAATGTGTGCTGGGTGAGTAATTGCGCCATGTATGTACTCAGGCACGTGTGGTACTCCAAGGACTCGAACCTAGGATACTCACACCGAAATTCTGCGCACTAAGCATTACGCTGTCAACACGATTGTAAATCCATCTCCACTCCTACACAGCAGCTAACATCAACATGGAGTCCCTGCGCCATTACCGACCAACGACCCTCTCTGAACGTAAGAGGTTTGTGTGGATGTGGTGGAACGGTCTCTCCTCCCGTACCATAGCCCAGGAGTGTGGCGTCAGCGTCACCACCGTCTGCAGGTGGATCAGGAGGTGGAAGAGGGAAGGCCATGTTTACAAGAGATACCAAACTGGAAGACCGCACAAGAACAAGAAAACAAATTGCAAAGTAATTAGTTCGGTCGAAGGAACTGGTATTTATGCGAAGATGATCAGTGAGACAGCAAGTTTTAAGGACGTGAATTCAAGCATAAATACGATGACCTATAAGAAAGCAAATGTTGTGAGCAAACAATCTGGAACAAGCACAATGGCCAATCATAATTTATTTCTATGGGTGAGCAATCTGGCATAAAATGGAAAATGAACAGGCAGGCATATATATTATAATTTATTTTATTTATTTATATATTTATATAATTGTTAATTTATTTTTGACGAGAAATGTAAATTAAACCCTTTGAAGATTATGATGCATTTTTACAGTTTATTCTGGCTTTCATTAGACGATTTTATGCAGCTTAGGAGGGATTTGTGGTATTTATAATGCTTAAACTATCGCAACCAACCTTCTGACTCCCATATACCCTTCTTAATCTGAATAAAATCGTCTACTAATAGCCACAAAACAGAAAGGAAATGCGTCATCGTATCTTCTAAGAATTAAGAACTGTTGATATTACGTGTTATTTGCGGCCTTAATGTTGTAATCTAGAGGTAAACTAAACTAAGTATGGGAGGATGGGGGTATTTATTTCCTCATGTATATATTGTTTTACTATTGTGTTACTTTCCTCCGTAGACCTCCATCAAACTTATAGAAACACACGCCCAAGACCCTGCTTCAAAATAAATGTGTAAATTGTTCGATAGAAAAATTTCCCGGCCGAAGGCCGGTTCCTCTTAAATTACAGGAAACAATCGACACCTAAATGACACAAACATTCGAATTATTAACAAGGAAATGGAACGAAAGGTCTTAAGTTCACCAAACTAATGGGCCGAACGTCTTAGCATCTAAAAACTAATGGGGCTAAAGACGAGGAAGAAGGGGGGCCAGAAAAGCGACCCATCTCCCATTAAACAAATGTTTCAATATGTGATCAGCAGTCAATAGTGGTAATTTATGTTGTTCTACTGTTAACCCTTTAATTATTATCAGTAACGTCGTTTTCGTTGTATCCTGACGACTATTGGATGATTTCACTCAGCTTAGGAAGGACCTCTGGCAATAGGAGCGTTCAATCTGTAGACAAGCTTGCCATATATCACCAGATTCGACAATTATCGTAATAAAATGTGAACAAGACTAAGAAGGATGTCAGTTTCTAAATTATTTGTCGATTTTTCCTGAAGTTAATAGTCTTATGACAAGTGGTTTTAATCTTATATATTCTTCATATATATTATAATAATCTCATATATCTTTCACCTCACTACTATATTGTATATTTAAAATAAGGAACAGGAACAAAATATTGTTGTGAAATAAATCCATTACGAAACGGTAAATACTGGTTGCACAAAATAAATAGTACATAATTTAACTTCTTTTGTATGCTAATGATATATTTATAATAGTGGTATCTAAAATAAACAACGCTTTTATGATGAAATTGACATTTCATTCACTTACATATTTTTCTCTGAACAGGACTGCCGGGCTTGAGAAGCAGCTTATTTTTTATAGAGGCTGTTGATTGGCTAATGGATAGGAGTATGATTAGTAAATCAAGATATCTCCATTATTTCATATCTATGTCTTAAATAATTTAATAACGAGCAATTTAAATACTTGTGATGTTCTCGAGAGATATCCGAACCCCCTGGTATAAAATATGTCACATAAAATACACTATTAATGCAAATATTATAAAGTGAACACAGACAAAATAAAATAAAAATATGATAGCAAATAGCAAAAAAAGGAGACTGCCTGCTGAGACTGCTGAGTTCTGGAGCCTATCAACCAATCAGGGACTGATATCCTAACTTACCATTTCCGTAGTGACTTACTGGTGTTAAGGAAGCCACTGCATGTTTAAAATATAGAAGGCTTTTGATTGGCTAAGGCGGGTGAGATGTCAGCCGAGACACAGTCAGTCTACAAATCTTGCTTAATTGTTGGCTATATTAATTTTTATATCGCTTGTGTTCACTTTATACAATCTATGTTATTAATGTGTTATTTGGGATATATTTTAGCTCTTAGGGTTCGTATATCACTTAGGATTATCACATTATCATTAAAATTGCTTACAATTTTATGTTTTCAATAATATATATGAACTAATGAAGATATCTCAACTTTATCAACACTCATTAATCAACAACCAATCAGCAATTTCTGTATACAATATTCTACTAAACAATGAAATAATATAAATGTACTTAATAAAATATATATCCATTAGAGTTATCTGTTACACACCATAATGTGGGAAAAATTAATAAA
The DNA here is from genome assembly GCA_032716605.1 of Paralithodes platypus. Lineage (NCBI taxonomy): Eukaryota > Metazoa > Arthropoda > Malacostraca > Decapoda > Lithodidae > Paralithodes > Paralithodes platypus. The sequence goes on from CM064546.1 coordinate 44,221,926, forward strand.
ATGTTACTCGATGTTTTGAAATCACAACAAAAGAGATATATATAGTAAGTATTAACAATTTTCAAATTTTATTCTTTTATTCGTGATAAATTAAAGAATCTGGTGACATCTGGCAAGTATGTCCACAGATTGAACGCTTCTATTAAAAGGCAATAGACTACCTCATGTAATACTTCTAGCTACCGTAGATCTTTCCTAGCTGAAATAAATCGTCTAATAGTTGCCAGAATAGGATGACAAGGACGTCACCGGTACTGAATGGGTTAATTTGTTTCGGATATTTTTCCCAATATAACCTAAGCTCAAACTAGGGGATTTCTATAGATAGTATGAACCTAAGATGGGAAGGGTTTATTTATTTGCTTATTTATTTATCATTATAATATTTGTTTCAGTTTCCTCCCAAGACCTCCATGAAGCTTAAAAAAAAAAAAAAAAAAAAAAAAAAACTTCAAGATATATTTGTACATTTTTCGACAGAAATATTTTCCTCTTAATTGCAGGCTTGCTATCGCTCGCCAGGGACAAAATCGACACCTAAATTGCGTGAAAGGTCTTAATATTGGCAAAATAAATATGGCGATTGATCTTAAAATCGCCAAACTAATGGGGCAAACGTCTTAAAATCTGAAAACTAATGGGGCTAAACATGAATGAGAAGGGGGGCCAGACAAATAGACTATCTCCCCTTAGGAAGGGAAGGGTTTGTTTATTGGCCGAAATATTTATGTATTTATTATTTTGTGGTTTCCTCCCTAGACCTCCATCAAGCTTGAAAAAAACGTCCCAAGATCCCCTTTCTAGATAAATCTGTAAATTTGTCGGTCTTGAAGTGTGACAGACCCTTTAGCTTTTCTGTTTCCCATATATTCCTCGATTATCGTGAGGGCGGGTCCTATTCAGAGTGAGGTTTGGCATCCTCTACCCAACCTTAGTTGTCTCTTTTTCCTGAACTACTTTTCCTACTTCGAGGGGTGGGAGCCTAAGAATCTTCCTCCCCTTGAACAATTTACCTACTAGACGAGACAGAGAATGGGGCGAGGGACCGCAAAAGTGGTCCCAAACCCTAAGAATTGGAATTTTAAATGTTGTTTCTGTTCGAGCTCTGCTTCGAGTCGGCAACTCCCAGCAATGGGGTATGTGCCTGAGTACATACATACATACATACATACATACATACATACATACATACATAGATACCTACCTACCTACCTACATACATACACACTTACATACATGCATACATACATACATACACACATACATACATACATAGGTACCTACCTACCTACATACATACATACATACATACATTCCCTGTATTCTGTGGCCCGTTCCCGTGTATTTCCTGTTTTGATATTTTCCCTGACTGTCACCTGTATGTTGTGGCTCATTCCAGTATGTTTTCCTTTTTGTCTCTCCTCCGTCGCCCTCCTCGTCTTGATGACATTCTTTAAGTCTTTCTCCTTTTCTATTGACCGCATCATGTCCTTGCTTCATGGTATTAAATTATTTAGTTATACCTATTTAATTTTATGTATTTCCCTTTTTTTATGAACCAATCTTCATTCTGATTTAGTGCCCTATGATCCCTGTCGCCTGATGCTAGTTCATTGTTGTTATGTCAAGTTTCACTCATTTCGCACAATTAAGAGTGGCCTATCTATCTATCTATTGCCAGACGCCTTACTCCCATTAATGTGGGTGGCCATACACACAATGCCACCAAGCGGACCTATCCTCTGTAAGTGGGACAACCCATGCCAGTTTACTGAAGGACTTACAGCATTGACAACTCAATTTAGGGTCCATCCGACTCCGAGACCATTTATGTGTTTTATTTAGCACTATTTTTCTATAGGGGTGTGCGGCTAATTCATCCACTAACCTGCTTCACCCTAAGGTAGCAATACGGATTTGTATGAGGTTTACTCCCCTAGACAGGTTGCCGACCAAGGCTGACGAGTCCCATCCACCCGGATTTGAATATGGTTATCTCCCCTAGATGGGTTACCGACCAAGGTTAACGAGTCCCATCCACTCGTGGTAATGAGTGTTTATTGTTTTTGTTAATGGTTATAGATGATTATTGTTCCAAGCACTATAATTCACCCGCCAAAGATTCATGATGGGCTTGGCAGCTAATTAGCAGCACCCATATGTTTATGGTGTAGTTCGCGTGCCAAAAGTGCTCAGGGGGTGAATATTAACCCCTTCATTACCGGTGTCGTACTTTCAACTTTATTCTGGCTACTATTGGACGATTTTATTCAGCTTAACCCTGCTCAGGCTAGGTTCCAGAATGGTGACAAAATATGTAATGTGGACCCTGCATGGTTACCGGGACTTTAAACGGCTCTCACCCGAAAACTAATTGATGGATTATAAATTTCTTGTTACCAATAGAAACTACAATTAATGCTTAATATTATGTTGAGAGTAAATTACACTACTGTAAATAAAGTCATATATACAAAAAAAATAAAAATAAGTAGTGAAAAAAAAGGGTCAACAAAAGTGAGGCATATCTCATACATTACATAAGCTGGATTAATTTGGTTGCAGGGCCGTGGAGGGTATGGCTGAGGGTCTTGGGTGACAACAAGGCAGAACTCTGGGGCTAAAAAAAAGTTCGATAGGAAGGGGAAATTTGTAGTACACATTTGGGATTATGGACACCATATGGTGACCGGACAGGTTGGTACAGGAAAGGGGAGGAGAGAGAGCGGCGGCTCACTACCTCTCCCTAACGCAGGCCGCCACAGACTGAGGCCACGTATGTGTAACTTTTTGCCATCGGTTACCGGACGGAAAAAATTCGCAAAAAACGTATTTTACGCATGCGCGTGGCCCCATATGGCCTCCACCTAGCCTGAGCAGGGTTAAAATGGGCCTCCAGCAATTACTAGGCTTCAAATTATGTCGCTTAACCCTTTTTACTACCACAGATCCTTCTTAAACTGCACAAAGTTGTCTAAATATATCTAGAATAAACTTAAAAAGACGTCACCGGTACGGAAGGGGTTAAGGGGAGATGGGTCGTTTTTATTTGCAAGGGACTGGAGTTTTCGCAGAGAGGCTCCAGTCCTGACGTTAGTCTTGACTTATAGTGTGCTGGCTTAATAATCCAATAGGGTTGATAGCCTCTGAAGTCCTATTTTAACGAATATATTTGCTCATTTATGTATATATTTATTATTTTATTAGTTTCCTCCCTAGACCTCCATCAAGTTTAAAACAAAAACTCCCAAGAGCCTCCTTCAAGAAAAATCTGTACATTTTTCGATAAAAGAATGTCCCGGCCAAAGGCCGGTTTCTCTTAAATTACAGGCTCGCTATCGCTCGCCAGGTAAACATCGACCCCTAAATGACACGAAAAGTCTAAATATTGATAAACAAATGGGGCGAAAGGTCTTAAAATCGCCAAACTAATGAGCCACATGTTATACAATCTGAAAACTAATGATGCTAAACATGAGGAAGGACTCAGAGGGTTCAGTTAGATAGTCTATACCCCATAAATACCCACAACTCCTGTATAATATGTATACAATCTTGTAATGATAGCCAGAGTAAATTGTCCAAATGCATGGTAATCTTCAAAGTGTTAATAATACAACCCTATGTCTGTGTCTCATACTGTAATAGTGCCATGTTCAATAAAGGAGTACAAAGGAATTCAAGCAACAACAGGTCCAGCGACCCCTCAAGGCTGCTTGTCCTCCAAAACACTGATAGTCAAGTGTCCATAATTTAGCTGCTAAGATATTCAATTTACCGTCAGCTGAAAAGAAACAGAGTATAGTTATGCGGTGGTCTTCGTTGCGGTGGTGCTGTGTTCAATAGTAACACTAGCTGAAACATTTGCTTCAACTCCGACAACTTACATACCAAATTTTAGCCCCATCTGTACCAGCCACGTATTTGTTATAATATTCTAGCTATATTTACACGTCTTTGTGCAGTCTAAGAAAAACCTGTTGTTGTCAAAAGGGAAAAAATTAGAAAGTTCGAAGTCTGTTAATTTCTGGAGTCTCTTTTTAAAGTGAATACATTCGTCTAATAATATGTATGTATGTATAGCATGTATATTAACAAATATACCGTGTAAACTAAACTCACTGTTAGTTATTAATGCCCAATCTTATTATTCACTCCTTGTCATTTTTACTGCCATAGGCCTATTTGATCTTACTGAGTTCCATCAACATTTTATGGATTTATATACAGTATATGATATTATATATGTATTATACCCTATTATAGATTAACCACTTACAATCTACTAAAAAAACGGATGTTGACGATGAACGATAAGACAGTGGTGGAACGAAAGTCATTGATTGATTATGTATGTGTGGATGAACCAATGAAGAAATCTGTGATGGATGCTAGGGTGTATAGGGGTATTGGAGGGGGTCTGTCTGATCATTATGTAGTGGTAGCTAAGGTTAGGATACAAAAGAAGTTGGTGAGGAGAGCTGGAAGGAGGCGAGAGGAGGGTGGAATGGTGAGGAGGGTGGAGAGGTTGCAGGAGGAGGAAGTCAGGGAGGAGTACAGGAGAGCAGTGGAAAGACGACTAGGTGGGTTCGACCTGGAAGTTATGGAGGAAGTGGAGGAGATGAGCAAGGTGTTTAAGGATGAAATCTGTGCAGCATGTGAGGAGGTGTGTGGAGTGAGGAGAAGAGGGAGGGGAGTGAAAGGTACAGCATGGTGGACAGAAGAGGTAAGAATAGCTGTGGAAGAAAAGAAGAAAGCATATAGAGAGTGGTTGGGTAGTAGAGGGAATGAAGATTCCGAGAAACAGAAACGAGCGAGGTACGTGGAGAGTAAGAGGGTGGTGAAGAGAGTAGTGAAGGAAAGTAAGAAAGAGTATATGAGGAATTTGGAAGGAATCTGAGTGTAAAATGGAGGGAGAGTAAGAAACTGTTTTGGAAAGAAGTCAAGAAAGTTAGGGAAGGTAGCAAGGGAAACAGTAAGGGTGTGAAAGATAAGAATGGGACAATGCTAGCCGAGAAGCAAGAGAGAGTCGAAAGATGGAGGGAGTACTTCAGTGAGTTGCTAAATGAAGGAATGAAGAGCCAGCAAACATAGCTGGATATGGTATGGGAGGGAGAAGAAGAGAAGTAGTGGAGGAGGAGGTGGAGGTGGGGATCAGGAGGTCAGAAGTGTGGGAAGCCATGAAAAGAGTGAAGTTGGGGAAAGCACCAGGAACAGATGAATGTTGAGGTATGGTGGTGAGATAGTGATATAATGGGTATGGAAAATGTGCAAACTAGCATGGGAGAAGGGGAGTGCACCCGATGACTGGAAGACTGGCATAATAGTCCCCCTATATAAGGGCAAAGGGGAAAGAGGAGTGTGTGGTAGCCACCGAGGAATATGTCTTCTAAGCGTAGTAGGGAAGGTATACAGTAGGGTAGTGATTGAGAGAGTGAGAGTGAGAACTGAGAAATGGATAGGCGACAAGCAGGGAGGTTTTTAGGAAGGGAAGAGGATGTGTAGATCAGTTTTTACCCTGAATTGTGTTGTGGAGAAGTATCTGGAGAAGAAACAAAAGGTGTATGTTGCCTTTATGGACTTGGAGAAGGCCTATGACAGAGTGGATAGAGAAGGTTTGTGGAAAGTACTTAGAATATACGGAGTAGAGGGCAAGTTGCTGAAAGCAGTGAAGAGCATGAATGAGGGTGCAAAGGCGGCAGTACGTGTGGAGAGTGAGCAGAGCGAATTCTTTGACCTGAATGTTGGTTTGAAACAGGGGTGTGTGATGTCCCCGTGGTTGTTTACTGTATATATGGATGGAGTAATGAAAGAAATCCTATCAAGAGCAGTGGATGTTGGTGTATCGCTGAAAAGGGAGGGAATAGAGTGGAAGCTACCTATACTGCTGTTTGCGGATGATACAGTTCTGATGAGTGATAATGAATGGGAGTTGCAGGGTCTGATAAATGAGTTTGGAACAGTGTGAGAAAAACGGAATTTGAAGGTAAATACGGGGAAGAGCAAGGTTATGGTCTTCGAAAGGGGTGAAGTCACAGAGTGTGAGGTGAAGCTGAACGGTCAGTATGGAGATCGTCAACTCTTTTAAGTATCTGGGCAGTGTGTTGAGTAAAGATGGGACTATGGATGAAGAAGTGCGGGAGAGGGTACAACAGGGGAAGAGGGTTGTAGGAACGCTAAAAGCAGTAACAAGAAATAGGGTGGTCAGTATGGAAGTGAAGAAGTCCTTGCATGACAGTGTGGTAATCCCGACACTGACTTACGGAAGCGAAGCATGGACGTTGGTTGAGAGACTCAAGAGTGAGAGCAGTGGAAATGAATTATTTAAGGAGTGCGGGCGGGTGCCCAACCCCGAAAGGGGTTGAAATAGGGGAGCTATCCCCCCGCCAAAGGCGGCTTTCTAGGGCCTTTCCTAGCTGATGCTGAGAGGATTGGGTTCTAGTCATATGGTGATGGGCTGGTCTATCAGAGTGAGAACTGAGCGATCTCTGCCATACCCATAGCTTACTCCGACTGTTCCTTTTACTTATGTCTTTCCTAGATCTCAAGTGACGGCGTCTTTTCCGTGGATTGACCTCCCAATCTACCAAGATTGGAAGCCAAAGCGTCACATTTTTCCTTTGCCCCTCAACTTTCTCTTCATAATTGCTGAGGGGCACAGGGCCCTGGGTGGGGGCTTTGGTTTCCCGGGCGCTTCCGCACCCTCCTCCGCTCCCCGCCATGGAGTGGCTTCGGTCACCCAGGCTTTATTGTGGTAGGCAGGGAGGGTTCTGTGGGGGCGCTAGGTTATGGCCTTGCTCGGGGCCTTGGGGCTGTTCGGCCAGGCAGCTTGGGGAACAACAACAACAACAACAACAACTTAAGGAGTGCGTGCGGAGTTACATGGAGGGATAGACAGACTAATGAGGAAGTAAGAAGGAGGTGTGGTGTGGAGGTAGATGTGCTGGAAAGTGTGAAAAGGAACAACTTTAGATGGTCCGGCCATATGGAACGTATGGAAAGCGAGAGAATGACTAAGAGGGTGTACGAGAGCGAGGTGGAGGGACAGAGAGGGAGAGGTAGACCGAATATGAGGTGGAAGGATGGAGTGAGGAAGTACATGAACGAGGGCGGTGCTGGTTGGGGGGAGGGGCGTCGATTGACTGGGGACAGAGGTGCATGGGGGTGGTACGTTCGTGGCCACCCCTTCGGGGATCACGGCGTCAGGCAATAGATAGATAGAATCTACTAACCCTGTTAGATAATCACATATTTAACTTCACCTTCATAATTCTTATGTTAAACTGATCACACTGATATGTTTATTTAGATTGTTTATACCTAAACTTTGTAAACACGTTCTGTAAACAACTTCTCCCCTTTAGACATCACAGAATGTGAAGTTCTTGATACAAAACCCAGTTTCACCCAGTTCTACCCAGCTCCAATTTGCTAACATTAACATATCCCCTAAGCTACTGCCTCTTGCTCTCAGTAGGAGCTAGGCAAGACACTCACTCCAGCCAGGGCTCTGAATCAAGGAAGATTACACACCTTTACCTCTCCTGCTCTTCGCCCCTCTCCCATCACTCTTAAAGACTCATTTGAAGCCAAAGTCAATATTGTACTCTAAACCTAACCCACAGACTTAATATTGGACAAACCCCTTAACCTCTATTAGTCTCTTGTCTATTTTTAGTATCTCCTCAATCATTAATCCCAGACTGAGTTTATAACCCACACTAACTTATTCATAACCAGTTAGGAGTAATATCTAAGCTGTATCTTATATCTCAATATATTAATATCTAATTTATGAGCTTTCCTTTACTCCCTTTATATTAGTTATGCAATATATATCCCCTGGTAACATATGTATATACTCAGGCACATGCCCCATTGCTGGGGTGGCCGATACGAGACAGAGCCCGAACAGAAACAACATTTAAAGTTCCTACTCTCAGGGTCCGGGACCACTTTCGCGTTTTCTCGCCCGTTTCTCTGTCTCGTCGAGTAGGAGAAATACACAAGGGGAGAAGGATTCCTAAACACCTGCTACCAGCAGGAAAAGTAGGACTGTAAAAGAGACAGATAGAAACAGCTAAGGTTGGGTAGAGGATGCCAAACCTCACTCTGGATAGGACCAACCCTCACCCAGTCTAATTGTAGCCAGAATAATAATAATAATAGGACGGCACTGGTACTGAAAGGGTTAAAGTATACAATCTCCGGTAAGAGTTGTGTTATCGGGCGTACCACTACCGACATACAACATAAATCATCTATAAATACTTAACCTAACTAAAAAGCCTAACCTAACCTAGTATTTTCATTACTACATGAATACTAGGTTAGGTTAGGTTAGGTTGTTTGGTTAGGTTAATGTTTTAGAGAGGAGTTATGCTAGATGTCGGTAGTGGTACGCCCGATAACACAACTCTTACCCAATCTCCTTCCTTCAGACTGCGTGGAGGTGAGAGGGATGTTGATGTGGAGTCAGTCTAGGGTGATTCTCATGGTGGTGGTGTGGTGTACGGTAATGACACGGGCTGATGGTACCGCTACCACCCTAATGAACCACCACCTGAGGAGAGGTTCTGTCCCTATTGTCTCCAGCCCCAACTTTCAACTCAAGAATGAAGGGTAAGAATCGTGTATATTGTATAAATGGTAGGTTTAAATATAGCAAAATATTTAGTATAAAAGTATATAAATTGTTCACATATTCATATTAGCACACATGAACGATTTAAAAACTTTGTATGTGTATCATTTTGTCGCATTGGAATACACAATGATTCTTGTTACATTTGAATACGCATTGTATATTTTGTTTAGAGTAAGTAGTTTATTGACTTTATAAGTTAAAGGTGCGTATTCCTTTAAAAATTACAGTATTTTCACTTTGCTGTATTCCAAAGCAGTCAATATGGTGTGCTAAATTTTGTAAGTACAATGTGAAGTCCTCGAGTATAGGTACAGTCCTCTTGCCGTATATTACCATTCAATGAATTTATTGGAGACCATATTTAGGGTCAACCCTTCTGTACTACGACGTCTTTTTAATTTTATTCTAGCTATATTTACACGAATCTGTGCGATTTAAGAAGGATTTGTGGTAGTAAAAAGGGTTAAATGAGATCATGCTAAACCTATTAATGGGTGGAGACCCTTTTTAGACTGAATATAATAGTCTAATTGTAACTAGAATAAAGGTAAAAGGACGTCTTCGGTACTGAACGGTTTAACATCGGTGTATAGCGAATAATCGATAATAATTATGTGTTTTGATAAAATTATACTTTGAAATGTAGACAGAATGAAAATAAACACCATGTGAGGAAGAACACCTTATTGACAACGTTTCGCATTTAGCTTCATCAGGCCAATGCCATACACCGTGTATAGCATTGGCCTGATTAAGTTATATGCGAAACGTTGTCAATAAAGTGCTCTTCCTCACATGGTGTTTATTTTCAATATGTGTTTTCTTCCATGCTCATTTCCATTCAGTGAACTTATTGGAAACTGTATTATTCCTTTCAAGATCCAATACGCATTTTGTTTCTATTTTCCGAATATAATCAGATAAATGTATTCAGATTAAGAAGGGTTATGAAATTGGAGGAAATGTGTTAGGAGCAGTCAAGAGTTTTTAGAGCGTGTGTTAGAGTAAGAAATGAGTTGAGTGAATGGTTTGAGGTCAATGTAGGCCTGCGACAGGCTTGTGTAATGTTTTTGTTTTATTGTACAGTATATATGGATGGTGTGGTGAGGGAGGTGAACATGAGAACTATGGATAGAGGGCGGGTGCCCAACCCCGAAAGAGGATTGGGTTCTAGTCATGTGGTGATGGGCTGGTCTATCAGAGTGAGAACTGAGCGATCTCTGCCATACCCATAGCTTACTCTGACTGTTCCTTTTACTTATATATTTTCTAGATCTCAAGTGACGGCGTCTCTTCCGTGGATTGACCTCCCAATCTGCCAACCTAGAGGTTGGCAGATTGGAAGCCCAAGTGTCACATTTTTCCTTTACCCCTCAACTTTCTCTTCATAATTGCTGAGGGGCACAGGTCCCGGGTGGGGCTTTGGTTTCCCGGGCGTGTCCGCACCCTCCTCAGCTCCCCGCCATGGAGTGGCTTCGGTCAACCAGGCTTTATTGTGGTAGGCAGGGAGGGCTCTGTGGGGGCGGTCGGTTATGGCCTTGGCCTTGCTCGGGGCCTTGGGGCTGTTCGGCCAGGCAGCCTGGGGAACAGCAACAACAACAACTATGGATAGAGTATTGGGTTTAGTAGGAAAGAATGGTAGAGATTGGGAGTGGAACCAGTTGCTGTTTGCTGATGACACAGTGTTGGTGGCGGATTCTGAGGAGAAACTGCAGCGACTGAGCAAAGAGTTTGATGTGGTATATGGGAGGAGGAAGCTGAGGGTGAACGTCAACAAAAGTAAAGTGATGGTGTGCAATAGAAGTGCTCGTAGAGTGAATCTAGATGTGCGGCTGGATGGGGAAATACTGGAACAAGTGGAGTGTTATAAATATCTAGGAGGAGTGATAAGCAGGAACGCAGGTATGGAGATGGAGGTAAAACAGAGACTATGTTGAGGAAGGAAAGTTGTCGGAGCAATGCAAAATATGTGGGAGGTGAGAAATCTCAGAATGAAAGCTAACAGTGGAATGTATCAAGGGATAGTTGTACCAACAGTGTTGTATTGGGCTGAGACATGGGCTCTGAAGGCAAAAGAGATAAGAAAGCTGGATGTGATGGAGATGAGCTGCTTGAGGAGTATATGTGGAGTGGCTCGTAGAGACAAATTGAGGAATGAAGAGGTACGTAGGAGAGTGGGACAGCAGGAACCTTTGTCGGACAGATTGGACAGAAGGTTGCTGCGCTGGTATGGACGTGTTGAGCAAATGGGAGATGAAAGGCTTACAAAGAGAGTATTATGAGTCAGATGCAAGGGGAGGTAGAGGGATAAGAAGACCTCTGTTAAGATGGAGAGATTGTGTAGTACAAGCGTTGGAAGGTAGAGATATGACTGTAGAACACGTAAAAGAAGTGGTAATAAATAGGAATGAATGGAGAATGCTTGTGAATAGATTAGTGATAACGCGGTCGTTGGGAGAGGGAGCCGGCCCAGGGAGCCGGTATATATAAAGGGTCATGCCTGGAGGTGAGGTTTGCGGGCATTGTGGTGTGCTCTGCTGCATGTCTGCCTGCTGAGTCCGGGAGGTCTGGGGCTGGGGGAATGCTGGAGGCCCTTAGTGATCTTTGATCTCTGGGTCTTCTCCTGGGTGACCTACAGTAGATGTCTGTGAATATATATTTTGTTTTTTATGTAGTGTTGTGTTGTCCCATTTCGGGCTCTGTGTCAAATCAGGCATCCCCAGCTATGCGGTATGTGGCTGAGAATATATATATACTGTACATATAGGAAGGGTATATGGAAATCAGAGGGTTGATTGAGATGGTATTTACCCTTATAATTCCCACCGATCCTTCTTAAAATGTATAAAATCGTTTGATGATAGCCAGAAGAAACTGTCAAAATGCGTCACAGTCTTCAAAGGGTTAAAAAGTTAATAGGTGCTTGAATTAATATTGCAGACTATCCAGGACCAATGTGGCGAGAATATTGAAGCCTACAACATTCACCAACGTCTCCACCAGTAGCGGGGAGTCCCTGGGGGCTCTACTTGAATGGGCCCTGATGAATGAACTGTCCGAGTGTTCCTTAATGATCGCCCTTGATGCCCACTATGCCAACTCTCCGATCATGATGCACCTTAATGCCTTACCTCATCCTAAGCAGGTAAAATACATATATACAACATATGAGGAGGAGCGCTTTATTGACAACGTTTCGCAGATAGCTTTTTCAGGTCAATGGACAAGCTATCTGCTAAGCGTTGTCAATAAAGTGTTCCTCCTCATATGGTGTTTCTATTCATTCTGTCAAATTTTCTAAGTTGTGTCAACAGGTAAAATACCGGTACAGTTATTTCTCATGCAATTGTACTCACTACGAGATATTATGTCTGGAAGTAAAGGCAGCATGTTTGAATTAGAAATATAGTTTTTTATCTATCTATATATATATATATATCTAGTGCCAGACGCCGTGATCCCCGAAGGGGTGACCACGAACGAATCGCCCCCATGCACCTCTGTCCCCAGTCAGTTGACACCCCTCTTCCCATTAAGCACCTCTTTCACGCATATACTTCTTAACTCCATCCTTCCACCTCTCACTTGGTTTACTTCTCCCTCTTCGTCCTTCCATCTCACTCTCGTACACTCTTCTATTAATCGTTCTCTCACTTTCCATATGTTCCACATGGTCGAACTATCTCAAGGTGTTCCTTTTCACACTATCCAGCTCATCTACATCCAAACCACACCGCTTTCGTACTTCCTCATTTGTCTGTCTATCCCTCCATGTAACTCTGCACGCACTTTTCAGGTAGCTCATTTCCACCCCTCTCTCTCTTGGTTTATGTCTCTCCAACAGTGTCCGTGCTTCACTCCTGTATGTCAATGTCGGTTTTACCACACTATCATGCAAGGACTTCTTTACTTCCATGCTGACCACCCTATTTCTTGTTACTGCTTTCAGTGTTCCTACAACCCTCTTCCCCTGTTGCACTCTCTCCTGCACTTCTTCATCCATACTCTCATCTTTACTCAACACACTGCCCAAATACTTAACCCCTTGAGTACCAGCGACGCACGTTATACGTTGCCTATGTATGTAACGCTAAACTCCAGCGACGCAATGGTTGCGTTTGCTCTAATCACTCTTGTCCTATGGCACTTAGAGGGTTCAGATTTGTATGGGAACTGCTTTAGTATCCCATGCAACAATACCGATGGTTGGAAACCTCCAAGTCCAGCCACGTTCGTGTTTGGCGCACAGGAGTGATTTTCCAGTATTTTGCCTACTCATTTTCCCATGTTAATTGCAACTTTCCGCCGCCCCGCAGGAGATATTTATCAGACCCTGCAGCTCCCATTCACTATTGCTCATCAGAATTGTATCATCATCAAACAACAGTGCAGGCAACTTTCACTTGTTTCCTTTCCTTATCAGTGATACACCAACATCCACTGCTCTTCCTTGTATTTCTTTCATGACTCCATCCATATATACATTGAACAACCAAGGGGACATCACAAACCTTTGCTTTAGCCCAACATTCAAATCAAAGAACTCTCTCGGTTCATTCTCCACACATACTGACGCCTTTGCACTCCTCACTGCTTTCAGCAACTTGCCATCTAAACTGTATATTCTCAGTACTTTCCATCGAAATTCTTTATAATGTATATATTTTTTGTATATACAGTGGGTAATTCATACAATCAAATAACAATTGTATTTTAATATTGTAGTATAAGAGAATGACACTCATTTTACTTTCATACATAAGAATCACAGGGTGGGTGCAAATTTATGTTGGCAACTGCACTATATTTCAATCCATCCAGTAAGATTGCAATATACTTGTATTCATCTACATACACAGTGTGTTTGTATTTGATTCCATTAGCATTACCAATTCAGCGATAAGATCTTTATTAACAGGTTTTTATGTTCCGTGAGTCTGGTGACCTACTGCCGGTACTGTGGGAGGGTCAGCTGTGTCGGGCCTACCTCTTCCTGCTGCACCACCCTCAACCTCTCCTTACCTTCGCTGATCAGAACCCTCGAGTTTGGGATTATTATAGCAAGTAGGTCAACATATACCTGACGGGTGAGGGCTGGTCCTATCCAGAGAGAGGTTTGGCATCCTCTACCCAACTTTAGCCGTTTCTATCTGTCTCTTTTATCATACTGCTTTTCTTTCTAGGTGCTGGCAAGATCGACCGATTGTATAGCACTGCAAGGGAGGCTGCGGACGTCGGGGGCATTGGCCCGGGGGTGCAAGCCCGTGGGCTTGCCCGCTGCCCACTGCCCTCTCAGAGACAGATGTAATCTCATCCTGGCCCCTTCGGGGGCCCGAACATCTGGAGCAGAGCAGCTTCGGTGTACCAGACTCGGGACTGTTCGGCCAGTCTGGGGAACTACAACAACAACAACAACATATTTCAGATAGTAACCCAAATATTTATTTAGAATGGCACTCTTCTATGCCATACAATGTTGGTTATACTCATTTGGAGTGTCATGGTTTGAAAACGTATGGATGTTGAGTTTGTATTTTAATTACTAAACCAACAATCTGTATGTACCAAGTTCCATATCCTTAACCCATACAGCATCATAGTAATATGTCATGCATTGTAAAAGAAGTACTGTCAAGGAAATTATAGAGACATTTAATTACACAGTTTATGAATAAGCTTTATTAACACAATAAGACTGTCAAAGAAAAATTATAGTAACTTAGATTTACATGATTATGAATAGAAGAGTCATTGAATATTGAATACAAACATAAACCATTTCATTATTCCTATTATAGCCTTCTCTCTATAAAACAGGTATATCATTGTGGGACTGAGTGTGGAGGAGCTGGAGACTTTCACACGGACCAAGAAGGGAAGAAAAACACAGCATATTGTTGGGGTTGTGGAGGTAGGTCATTATATACAGTTACACTAAATTAACCCTTTGAAGATTATGACGCGTTTTGACAGTATATTTTGGCTATCATTAGAAGATTTTATACAACCTAGGGTGAGTTTGTGGGAGCTGAAGAGTCAATTGAGAAAGTATTTACCCCTATATTGCCTAGATATCCTTCCTAAATTGCATAAAATCGTCTACTGATAATCAAAATATAATGGACAAATACTACTTAGATCCTCAAGGGGTTAAGGGGGCCCACCTCGATTGTTTTCTCTTTGTCTCCCCCTCTCTTTGGCTTGTATCCATTCGGCCCCATTCAGCCTACTGTTCTAAGACTTTTACATCCAGGTGTCAATATTTTCCAGGCGAGTGGAAGCGAGCCAGCATATATGTATTTTTGTTTTGACAACAAGCTAAATTTGTACATTTTTCGATAGCAAAATGTTTCCGGCGAAGCCGAATTTCTCCATACAATGCTGGCTCGCTATCGCTCGCCAGGAAGAAATCGACACCTGGATGGGAATTAACGTCTTAAAACAGTTAGTTGAATGGGGCCGAATGGATACAAGCTAGAGAAAAGGAGAAAAGGAGAGAAAGAGAAAAAAAGCAGGTGACCCCCCTTAAGGACATAATTAAATATCTAAAAGACATATATTATTATCCGGCACATTGATAGTGATTTACATTCTCTCCTTATCTTACGTGGGTGTAGTGCTACCAATGTACAGTTGGCCACATAAGTCATGTTGCTCCTGGTGATCTTTGGTATGAAAGTAAAATAGTACGGTGCATTGTGAGTGTGGGTTCTTATAATTATCAGTTTACTAATCAGATGAGTTAACCACTGCATAACCACTTCGGGGGCAGGTGCCCAACCCCGAAAGGGGTTGAAATAGGGGAGCTATCCCCCCGCCAAAGGCGGCTTTCTAGGGCCTTTCCTAGCTGATGCTGAGAGGGTTGGGTTCTAGTCATATGGTGATGGGCTGGTCTATCAGAGTGAGAACTGAGCGATCTCTGCCATACCCATAGCTTACTCCGACTGTTCCTTTTACTTATGTATTTCCTAGATCTCAAGTGACGGCGTCTTTTCCGTGGATTGACCTCCCAATCTACCAAGATTGGAAGCCAAAGCATCACATTTTTCCTTTGCCCCTCAACTTTCTCTTCATAATTGCTGAGGGGCACAGGGCCCTGGGTGGGGTTTTGGTTTCCCGGGCGTTTCCGCATCCTCCTCAGCTCCCCGCCATGGAGTGGCTTCGGTCACCCAGGCTTTATTGTGGTAGGCAGGGAGGGTTCTGTGGGGGCACTCGGTTATGGCCTTGGCCTTGCTCGGGGCCTTGGGGCTGTTCGGCCAGGCAGCTTGGGGAACAACAACAACAACAACAACAACCACTGCATAAAAAAACTACACTCGTAATTCAATCACGTGCATTATATTTCCATCTATAATATCCCGGAGAGAAACAAAACTGACGTGGCCAACTGTACCTATATTCAGTAAAGGCATATTATCATGGACACTTTAATTATTCTTTTCATACCCATAATATTTTACAGTTTCTATAGTTCTTTATCTATTGCATTCATATATAGTATTATTATTGCATTCATATATAGTATTATTATTGCATTCATATATAGTATTATTATTGCATTCATATATAGTATTATTATTGCATTCATATATAGTATTATTATTGCATTCATATATAGTATTATTATTGTGTTCGTTCTTGTTATTCATACGATTCTATTGAAAGCGTTTTCGTTTGAAATTGATTTAAATATAATGATTCAATAAGTTCCATTTCAAAATGTATTTAAGTTATTTACATTGAAAGTATGACCATGTGTTATGAGTGTCTTGAAAAATAGTTATAGGAACTTTTCAGAATATGTTATATCGGGTGTCCCAATATAAGTGCTAAACGTCAAGATTAAGTTATTTAAATCATGCTAAGCATAGACTTGTCTATAGGTAAGAACCAAACATCAACCAATTCTGTCATTTAAGAAAGGTACACTCGGGTGCTATAGTCTCTAGTCTACTCAAAACTATTCATGGACTTAACCTATATCTAATCATGGAAGTATATTCTGGCCCCGAACTTATGAATGTAAGTCTCTATACATCAACTACAAAAGTATATATACTATTTACTGAAAAGCAAGTTCCATCCCATAGCCAATCCAGATATATAATTATATAATTGCATAACGAAAACATAGAGGATCCAGGGATTTTTTGGCTAGAGACTATGGTATGCGTGTGTACTCTCCCATGTATTTCCCATATGGATGCCCACATGTCTAAGAAAGAGAGAGAGAGAGAGAGAGAGAGAGAGAGAGAGAGAGAGAGAGAGAGAGAGAGAGAGAGAGAGAGAGAGAGAGAGAGAGAGAGAGAGAGAAATATACACCGCCTTTACCTGTACAATTAAATAGGTTACCTGTGTTTCCTCAGTCAGGTGGTTGGTGGCGGGTATACATGAATCAACTGTACACCGATGAAGAACAGCGGGTGAAATTCCTAGCCACTTGGAGACACTCGTATTTCACCCTCACCCCAACCCTATTCCCGGATAAGATCTTCAACCTTCGGGGCGCCACTATAAATGTAACTAGGTTTTTTTTCTTTTTCTTTTTTTTTTTTGGGGGGGAGGGGGGAGGGTTGTTTTTTGTGCCCCCCCCCCCCCTTTCTCTCTCATGTTTAACCACATTAGGTTTGAGATTTTAAGACGTTCGCCCCATTAGTTTGACGATTTTAATAGCTTTCACCCCATTGTTTGTCAATATTAGGACCTTTCATACAATGTAGGTGTCGATTTTGTTTCCTGGCGAACGATAGTGAGCCTGTAATTTTGGAAGAACCGGCCTTCGGCCGGGAAATTTTTCAACCGAAAAATGTACAAATTAATCAAGAAGGGGGATCTAATGGATATTTTATTAAGTTTGATGGAGGTCTAGAGAGGAAACCAGAAACATAATTAATACATGAAACAATTGACCAAAAAGTGAATCATCTCCCCTTAATGAGTCCGTCTGGCTTGAAGATGTGGCAAGGATGTACCAGTCTTTGAGCGAGGGTACACATAGCAATGTTGGTAACCCCTTGAGGTTTATCATGCGTTGTGGCACTTTATTCTGGCTAGCGTTAGACGTTTTTGTTTAGATTACGAAGTGTATATAGAAGTCAGAGGGTTAATACAGATAGTTTTTACTGTTACAATTCTCACAGATCCTTTTTAAGACTGGATAAGCTCATCTAATGATAGCCAAACTCAACTGTCAAAACGTGTCATGATCCTCAAGGGGTTAATAGCTTCACGGGCGGACTTTGGCATGTTACTTAGTAGCAGCAGTAGTAGTAGTAGTAGTAGTAGTAGTAGTAGTAGTAGTCTTCACCACATCTGGAGGGATGGGGCCTAGGGCCCAGTGCTTCTATTCAAGGCTTGCAGAGATCATCGCAGAGAAGAAGAAACAGCCCAGGAGCCACGTTGTAGCCTGGATTAGGTGCCGTCTATCTTTCTCATTGCTCAGATCAGCACTACTATGCCTGCGGGGAACAAGACTGTCTGCACCACAACCAGCGACGGTGGCAGAAGTGGACTACGAGGCAGCAGTGGCAGAGGGTCGCATAGGAAGGAGACTGGATTGAAGTTGCATGGTGTTGAATAGATATATCTGATGCTTGTAAAATAAAATGTAGAACAATATTAAATAAAAATCAATGTAGTAGAAAAAAAGAAAAAAAAAGTAGTAGTAGTAGTAGTAGTTTTAGTAGTAGTAGAAGTAGTAGTAGTAGTAGTAGTAGTAGTAGTAGTAGTAGTAGTAGTAGTAGCAGTAGTAGTAGATGAAATATTCCACGATGATGAGTCTGAGTGCAAACCCCGGAATAGGAAGCAGCTGTATGACTACCTAGTCATGTGCATTGATGACTGTTCCGACCTTGTTTAGAGTCTAAAGGGGGGATGCACAGGCTGGGGGGTTTAGTAGAAAAACATTCGTAGAAGTAGCAATAATATGATATTTAACTCTTATTTTTATTGTAGTGTGTTCATCTGTCGCTAGAATTGTAGGTTTTTATGATTTCAGATAGCAACATTCGAGTTCCCTCCAGCAGTGATATACCATCGTAGGGGAGATGGCTCCCCCTATCGCTACGGCCGGGACATTGAGGTGGTGAGGGCCCTTGGTGATGCCTGTAACTTTACCGTCAACTTTCTTGTGGTCCCACCAGGCAAGCTAAAATAAAATTGTGTAATTCTAACCCTCTCAGTATTCGAGGACACACTTCTTCCTTATATATTGGATATCATTAGTCGATTTTAAGCAGTTTAGGAAAGAATTTTAACAGTGGGTTGCTAAAACAGCTCCCAGAAGTTGGATGTGTTCAGCCGTCTCCGTGGGTTCTATACCCCTGCACAGCTTCTTGCTCTGTACAGGAGCACAGTGCGACCATGTGTTTAGTATTATTCGAATGTGTGGCGAAGTTCCACCCATACCGCACTTCTCAAAAAGATAGAGTCAAATCATTTTGTCTCATCAACTCACTTCCTTTTACTAATTCCCCACAATCTCTTTCTACACGCCGCAATGTTGCATCTCTCTCAAACTTCTACGCTATTTCAATAATTAGTGTTCTTCAGAGCTTTCTCAGTGTATACCTACTCCCTTAAGGAGAGTGGGGGGCACCCGCCTTTCAACACTCTCCAATCCTTATTCTGTCCAACTCTCTAACCAAAAAGTCAACCAATTTTCTCAATCTTTCTTCTACTCAACAAATAAGCTTTGGAACTCTCTCCCTAAATCTGTCTTTCCCTCATCCTATTACTTAAACTGCTTCAAACTCTGTGTGTCCAGACATTTTGACTCTAATGTGCCATAATTGTGGCTCTCTACCACTCTTTCAACTTTGAGGGAGGTACTTGTTAGCAACCACTCTGCCTTTTGTATCCTTCATACACATAGAAATATAAGTAACACCCCGTTCTTATCATTAATCATCCATTACAAACCCCAATGTACTTGAATAAACTAATGAAAGCATATGGTCCTCCCGGGATTCGAACTCAGAACACCACACGCAGAACATAAGCATCTAAACCATTTCACCACCAACACAGTTAAAGGTTGAGTACACGATCACGATTAAAATCCATTTTTAAATTTAGGATATCAATCTAATCATGTACTCAGACCCAAATGCATTATGGAAAGCGTAATGTTTTAGTGAGAGGAAAGAACATTGAATGGGGCCAAGATCACCAAGGACCGTCCTCCCTAGACATTAGTACCTGAACCTTTACAAATAAGTAACACCCCGTTCTTAACATTAATCATCCATTACAAACCCCAATGCACTTGAATAAACTAATGATAATAATAATATAATAGGGGCTTACAGGAGATATTACAGGCAAACGCGCACATATTCTACTTATTAGAACATGTTATCAGTTCTTTGCTAAATTGCCATGCAATTCTGGACATAAAGTAATCCTCGCAGGTCAAATTCTATGGTGACAGAATATCTTCGAAGTTAACCAGGTGAAGAACACAATTATTAGCAGAGGTTTTGCTCTATACACATTATTCTATTTTGTATTAATTTTACCATAACACCAAACACCTCCAATGAAATTAATGAAAGCATATATGTGATCCACCACGATTCGAACCCGGGTTATCACACACAGATTTTTAGACACTTTAACGATTACACCACCAATATTATATTCTTGTGACCATCACACGTTTCTCTCCATCTTAAAACATAAGTGAATAACAAAATAATTCAACAAGCAATGTTCTTTTTTCTCAGGAGAGGTGTGGGGCAAACAGCTGGCAAACGGGAGCTGGAACGGCATAATGGGTCTGTTGGCTAGAGGGGAGGCAGACCTGGCTGTGGACAACATCTTCGTGACCAACGTGTGGGGCCGGAGGGAGCACCAACACTTCACCTCACCATACCACCAAGCTGTAAAGTAGTAGTGTTTATTTTCCTTTTTGTACCAACTAACGGGGCAAATCGTTGTAAAATCGCAAAACAAGTCAAAATGTCTGAAAAATATTAAACCATGTAATATTTTGTATATATATATATATATATATATATATATATATATATATATATATATATATATATATATATATATATATATATATATATATATATATATATATATATATATATATATATATATATATATATATATATATATATATATACAGTATATATACAGTATATATATATACATTTATATATATATATATACATATATACGTATATATACATTATATACAGTATATATATATATATATATATATATATATATATATATTTTTTTTTTTTAACCGACACTCAGAGGAAGATCAGACGCCAAAAATGTACATACAATTTTGCTCCAGGTGAACTGCGTGTTGATGAGAATGCCGCGCCCCGTCCCCCGCTGGCAGGCTCCCTTATGGCCCTTCAGAGGAGACACTTGGCTGGCACTCATCCTGGGACTACTGTTGGCACCACCCATATTATACTACATCATTACCGTCTCTTCTACGAGGTTAGAAAATGTTAAGGGGTGGGTTTCTGGACCCCCTTCTCCCTCTTATTTAGCCCCATTGATTTTTAGAATTGGGGATTTTAACACCTTTTGCCCCATTTCGTTGTCAATTTTAAGAACTTTCGTGCCATTTAAGTGTCAATTTTTTCCTTGCGAGCGATAGCGAGCCTGATATTTTAAGAGAAACCGGCCCTTGGCCGGGAATTTTTTCTACCGAAAAATATACAAATTTATTTTGTAGGGGGGTCTACGGGGTGTTTTTCTGAGCTTGATGTAGGTCTAGCGACGAAACTAAGAAATAAAATAATAAATGAATTAATAAACCAAAAATACGGCCCATCTCCCCTTATAAGAAAATTGTTCCGGTTTGACACCCTATCCCAGTACCTCGCTGGGGGGCTCCCTTGTGGCCCTTCCGAGGAGACACTTGGCTGGCACTGATCCTGGGACTTCTACTGGCACCACCCTTATTATACTTCATTATTTCTGTCTCTTCTACCAGGTTAGTGGACTGTAACTGATGACCACAGAAATAATAATAATAATGATAATAATAATAATAACAATAATAATAATGATGATAATGATAATAATAATAATTATAATGATGATAATAATAATGATAATAATAATAAAAATCATCATAATAATAATGATAATAATAATAATGATTATTATAACAACAACATAATAATAAGAATAATAAGAATAGTAATTAAAATAATAATAATTATAAACTGGTGTCAAACGAAAAACTAGTCCATTCTTCATAGTCTTTATTACTGTATAATTATGCAAATATGAAGTTAGGGTTTATTGTTCAAATTATGTCTTATGAAGTGATAAAATGGCCAAAACAGTTTTATTTCATGTTAATTTGCTTATATTTCTTTTCATAACCATTCTAGTCTTTCAATAAAACTGGTTCAGTTTGACACCCTGAATTATAACAATAATGATAATAATAATAATACAAATAATTAGATTAATTAGATTAATTTGTACATTTTTCGGTAGAAAAATGTCCTGACCGAAGGTCGATTCTTCCAAAATTATAGGCTCACTATCGTTTGCCAGGAAAACAATTGACACCTAAATAGCACGAAAGGTCTTAATATTGACATAGAAATGGAGTGAAAGTTCTTAAATTCGACAAAGTAATGGGGTAAACATCTTATAATCTAAAAACTTATGGGGCTAAGCATGAGGGAGAAGAGGGTCCAGAAAAGCGAGTCATCCTTAGACCTTAACCCTTTCACTACCGGAGGATGTCTGTTGTATTATTTCAGCTATATTTAGACGACTTTATACAGCTTAGGAAGGATCTGTGGTAGTTAAAAGGGGTAATTGAGTCTGTAACCTCATAATTGCTACACGTCCTTCCTAAACTAACAAAATCGTATAATAAATGCCGAAGTATAGTACATACATACATACATAATATTTTAAGACTGAGTGCTCCACACATACGTGCAGTTTCAGTTTCTTGTCCTAATGGCGGTGTTCCAGGCAACCCTGTTAAGGGCTGCTTCACTTGTCAAGTTTTTGGATTTGAGATCGGCACGTATAGTCCGATCCCAGGTCTTCCTCGTTCCACCCCTTGGTGCAGCTCCCTCCACAATCACAGACCTTCATTTTGTCACCCAATTTTGTTCATCCATTCTCTCCACATGTCCATACCATCCCAGTCTACTTGTATGCATCACCTCGCTAATACTCTTTATACCTAAACGTCTCCTCAACTCATCATTTGTTATTCTATCCTGCAGCCTGGCCCCATACATCCATCTCACCATTCTTATCTCATTACACTCCATTCTGTTGACATCCTCTACTTTAACGGCCCATGTTTCTGAGGCATACGTCATTGCACTCCTAACACATGAGGCATACACCTTTCCCGTCAGGGTGAGAGGCATTCTTTTCATGGTCAGAGTTGGCAGCAGTTCTCTAAACTTCCCCCAGCCACATCTAATTCTAGCGACAGTGGCAGCCTCGGCCCCACCTTACAGAGATGGCATCTCCTAGGTAACAAAACTTGTCCACCAGCTCCAATGAGTCATATCCAAAGTTCACAGCCACAGGATCATCACTTAACACAAGCTCGCCTTTGCACACTACGCACTCAAATTTCTCTATTTCTGACTTATCCTTCGGCAGGGGTCCTTTTATTCTACTACAGTGCTTACTCCCATGGTGTACCCAACATCGAAAGATGCTACATAGAATAGAGTTAGTGCCCACACGCTTTCCACACACTGCACATGGGTATTCACTGCTATTTTCCTCATTGCCTCGTCTCAATCTACAATGCATAACCTTGGTTTTGTTAATATTGACTCTTAAACCCTTGCTCGCCATGCCCTCTTAAAGAAGGGGTTAAAATATTCTGTCTTTTCTTTGCTAGTCACGGGCAGCCACCCTACTTAGACTCCCTCACCTGGAGCTACTTCCACGTCCTGGCCATGCACCTGAGCGAACCACTGACCCAAGAACCGACCAGCCACAGTGGTCGGTTGGTCGTGGTCATCATCTGGTTGTACGCCATGGTGTTGGGGATCTCCTACTGCTGCAACCTTACTGCCTTCCTCACTGTCACCAGGCAGCCTGATATGATCGATACCTTCAGGGACTTTACCGCTACTGACCTTGACATTGTTGGACTAGGGCCACTCTTCGGAAGTCTTTTGGAGCGCTCTGTCAACGTATATCTAAAAGTAAGATCATCACATTAAATCAGTTTAGAAATAAGCGAGTTTATAATAGAAGTACTTAAATATCAACACCATATTAAACCAATCCATATATAATTTATATATTAATATTTACAAAATGTATATTGTTCATTGCTAAGGTTTCTGTTTTGAGACCCGTGAAATTCAGGGTGAGATGCTTGATGCAGTTTTCTGTCAACACATATAAATAAGAATGATCATCATATTATAGGAAGGGACTAAGGTTCCCGAAAAGGGGCTCCAGTCCTGACGCTATTCTTGAGTAGGGACGTGGCGACCCCATCGCCCGTCACTTTTGTGGCGCAGCTAGCTCCTGAAGGTTGGGACTGGGAATCTCACCTCCAGAATTTACTCCCACTAAGGGATCAGCAGGCCTTTTTTTGCTAATCCTCCCTACCCCTTTAAGGGAGTAAAAGTTTGGCTACTGACCAATGACTGACTGACAGTGTGCTGGATTAATAATACAGAAGGGTTGGTAGCTTCTGAAGTCCTATTTAAACTAACTAACATATTATAGCAGTGTAGAAATAAGTGAGCATTATTTTATATTTAACTAACATTGTTCGATGATAATACTTCTGCTACAAAACTAATGAAATTCAAAGTGGGGTGGGGTTTCAGTCTTGTGTAAGCTACTATAGTCAACTCATTTTGACTAGTCTAGAAATGATGACCCTTTTGACAGTGTACTTTGTGGTTGTTCTCAGGATTTGTCAAAGAGATTCGTGTCTGTATCACTGAATCCCGAGACGTGGGTGTTAGATGGCCGAGCGGGGTACCTCTCCAGCAAGCATTACCTCACCTACATGGAGACCAGGTTAAACAGTGATTATCGGATGCCCGTTGTTCGTTTGACAAAGGTATGTGAATATGCAATGCTTTTGTAATTAACTTTCAAAAGCTTTTTGTATCCCTGTCACTATTGTATTTGATTAATGTAATGTATTAAAAAAGAGGGCCTTAATGTAGTTGTTGTTGTTGTCGTTCCATAGGCTGCCTGGCCTTCTTTAGGGCTGTCAAGGATGTAACACAGCACCCCATAATATTAAACACATCATAGAAGGCTGCATTCCACACAATTACTTAGGCCAACAACATAATCTACACTTTGCCCACATTATTCTCTAATATACAGGATGGACAGCAGTTTCAGCTTGGACTGCCAGGTATGTGATCTATGGTGCACCATATTGGGGCTCTCTTAGCAAAAGAACGATTCCTGTTCTTGTACGGTCGCGCTAATTGGTTATGTCTCAGCTGCCATTATGTTTGGCTTGATCTGTGCTGTATTAATGTCTGTTAGATGTTGAATAAGTGTGGGAACATGTTTGTATATCTCCCACGAAACGAATAAATGAAGTTGTAGATGTTGCCGACACCAATTTATGATAAAAATAAACTTGGTGCCGAGACATCACTTATTAAGCCGACTGTACTTACACAATTCGGTTTCACGTTCACCCACTTAACTTTCTAAAAACAAAAACAAACTCATAAATCAACATATTTATAAACATGTCCATAGGAATGTGCTTGGCCGTTCAGTGTATCAGTGGCCACCCAGAGCTACTCCCCTCTGAAGCCGAGGCTGGACCAGGTGATCGACAGGATAGTTGAGAGCGGGTTGGTGTCTTTCTGGTTTTCATCGTCCATCAGGAAGGCCACGCAGGTTATTATAATACTTTCACTCAATGACTATTAAAAGGAAAACTTACACATATATATCTGATTAACAGTTATTTAGAAAACTTTGGCATTCCTATTTTGTATCTGAATGACCATAAAACTACGACTAAAACCGAGTCATGTGTTTACCTTCGTTCACAACACACCAGATTCGGAGAGAGCAGCAGAAAGAGGAGACAGCTGTTGGGTCAGGTGGGGCACCAGAGGAGGAACTCAACGAAGGAAGCAACAATCAGCGGGTGTTGCCTCTCAATGTTGATCACGTGCAAGGAATCTTCTACATCTTGGCCATCAGTTATAGTCTTACCCTGGTGGTCTTTGTAACCGAGCTGGTTATATTTCGCTGGACACGCAGCAATATTCAATAATTCATATTTGTTTTCACCAACCCACCAATGAATTTACAAATCTATCTATCTATCTATTGCCTGACGCCGTGATCCCCGAAGGGGTGGCCACGAACGAACTGCCCCCATGCACCTCTGTCCCCAGTCAGTCGACGCCCCTCCTCCCAACCAGCACCGCCTTCATTCATATACTTCCTCACTCCATCCTTCCACCTCTCCCTCGGTGCACCTCTCCTTCTCTGTCCTTCCACCTCGCTCTCGTACACCTTCTTAGTCAATCTCTCGCTCTCCATACGTTCCATATGGCCGAGCCATCTCAAGTTGTTCCTTTTCACAGTTTTCAGCACATCTACCTCCACACCACACCTCCTTCTTACTTCCTCATTCGTCTGTCTATCCCTCCATGTTACTCCGCACGCACTTCTCAAGTAACTAATTTCCACCGCTCTCACTCTTGGTCTGAGTCTCTTCCCGAACGTCCATGCTTCGCTTCCGTAAGTTAGTGTCGGGATTACCATCTGTCATGCAAGGACTTCTTCACTTCCATACTGACCACTCTATTTCTTGTTACTGCTTTCAAAGTTCCTACAACCCTCTTCCCCTGTTGCACCCTCTCCCGCACTTCTTCATCCATAGTCCCATCTTTACTCAACACACTGCCCAGATACTTAAAAGAGCTGACAATCTCCATAGCCTGGCCGTTCAACTTCACCTCACACTCTGTGACTTCACCCCTTTCGAAGACCATAACCTTGCTCTTCCCCGCATTTACCTTTAAATTCCGTTTTTCGCACACTCTTCCAAACTCATTTACCAGACCCTGCAACTCCCGTTCATTATCGCTCATCAGAACTGTATCATCCGCAAACAGCAGTATAGGCAGCTTCCACTCATTTCCCTCCCTTTTCAACGATACACCAACATCCACTGCTCTTCCTAGTATTTCTTTCATGACTTCATCCATGTATACAGTAAACAACCACGGGGACATCACACACCCCTGTTTCAACCCAACACTCAGGTCAAAGAACTCGCTCTGCTCATTCTCCACACGTACTGCCGCCTTTGCACCCTCATACATGCTCTTCACTGCTTTCAGCAACTTGCCATCTACTCCGTATATTCTCAGTGCTTTCCACATGCCTTCTCTATCCACTCTGTCAAAGGCCTTCTCCAAGTCCATAAAGGCAACATACACCTTTTTGT
This sequence comes from Paralithodes platypus, assembly GCA_032716605.1. Classification (NCBI taxonomy): domain Eukaryota; kingdom Metazoa; phylum Arthropoda; class Malacostraca; order Decapoda; family Lithodidae; genus Paralithodes; species Paralithodes platypus. The sequence goes on from CM064546.1 coordinate 44,249,012, forward strand.
TTCTTCTCCAGATATTTCTCCACAACACAATTCAGGGTAAAAATCTGATCTACACATCCTCTTCCCTTCCTAAAACCTCCCTGCTCGTCGCCTATCCATATCTCCGTTCTCACTCTCACTCTCTCAATCACTACCCTACTGTACACCTTCCTTACTACGCTTAAAAGACATAATCCTCGGTGGTTACCACACACTCCTTTTTCCCCTTTGCCCTTATATAGGGGGACTATTATGCCAGTCTTCCAGCCATCGGGTGTATTCCCCTCTCCCATGCTAGTTTACACATTTTCCATACCCATTCGATCACTATCTCACCACCATACCTCAAAATTTCCCCACACACTCCATCTGTTCATGGTGCTTTCCTCAACTTCACTATTTTCATGACTTCCCATACTTCTGACTTCCTGATCCCGACCTCCTCCTCCACTACTTCTCCTCTTCTCCCTCCCATATCCCATCCAACTATTTTTGCTGGCTCTTCATTCCTTACATTTAGCAACTCGTTGAAGTACTCCCTCCATCTTTCGACTCTCTCCTGCTTCTCGGCTAGCATTCTCCCATTCTTATCGTTCACACTCTTACTGTTTCCCTTGCTACCTTCCCTAACTTTCTTGACTTCTTTCCAGAACAGTTTCTTACAGTCCCTCCTTTTTACGCTCAGATTCCTTCCAATTTCCTCATTTACTCTTCTCTTACTTTCCTTCACTACTCTCTTCACCACTCTCTTTCTCTCCACGTACCTCGCTCGTTTCTGCCTCTTCAAATCTTCATTCCCTCTACTACCCAACCACTCTCTATACACTTTCTTCTTATCTTCCACAGCTATTTTTACCTCTTCTGTCCACCATGCTGTACCTTTCACTCCCCTCCCTCTTCTCCTCACTCCACACACCTCCTCACATGATGCACAGATCTCTTCCTTAAACACCTTGCTTATCTCCTCCACTTCCTCCATATCTTCTAGGTCGAACCCACCTAGTCGTCTTTCTACTGCTCTCCTGTACTCTTCCCTGATTTCCTCCTCCTGTAGCCTCTCCACCCTCCTCGCCATTCCATCTTCCTCTCGCCTCCCTCCAGCTCTCCTCACCCACTTCTGTTGTATCCTAACCTTAGCTACTACTACATAATGATCAGACAGACCCCCTCCAATACCCCTATACACCCTAGTATCCATCACAGATTTCTTCATTCTTTCATCCACACATATATATAATCAATCAGTTACTTTCGTTCCACCACTGTCTTATCCTTCATCGTCCACACCACTTTCCATGTGTACCTGTGTATCATTCTATGTCAGAAGAAGGTGTTGGTTATCCACAACCTCCTCCCCACACATACGTCCACAAGTGCACTACCATTCCCATTCACCTCTGACGGTGCCCGCTACCCTCCCACCACTCCATCAACTTTCCTATCACCCACCTTACCATTCATATCCCCAATCAGAAATATTCTTTCGTTCTTGTCAAACTTATCCAGGCACCCCCCCACATTCACCCAGAACTCCTCTTTCTCTCTTACAAGTTTATCCTCTGTCGGAGCATACACACACACAATCACCCACGTTTGTATTCCTACTTTCATTCTCACCCACTCAATCCTTGAACCCACAGACCCATATTCTCTTACACACTCCTTCCATTTATTACTTACAAATAAACACGCACTTTCTCTCGCTGCTCCCTCACTCACTCCAGCACACACACCCATTCCACACTCCCACTCTCTCACATATGTACCATTCCATTTGGTCTCCGCCATTCCACATACATCCAGCCTGGCATTCACTAACACTTCCAGTACCTCTCTCTCTTTTGTGCCATCATTCATGCCACTCACATTCCATGTCCCTATTCTCAGATTGTCCGCAGGCTTGTCCATAGTTTATAATTTACAAAATAAACCTAACTAATGACATCAATGAAAGTAATGAATGCATGTGGTACTCCAAGGCCTCGAACATAGGATACTCCCACCAAAATTCCGCACACTAAGCATTACACTATCAAGATACCAGAGTCTGTTAACTCATAAAGCGCGAAGCTATGGTAGTTCAAACCCTCCCGCCAAGCAAAGGTATTTGGTTCTATTCCGACGAAAATCGTCGTAGTACCATAAAAATATTGTTACTTATACATATGTGCTTTTAATATGAACATATGAACATTTAAGAGCAATGAAAAAAGTGGGAATAGCATTTGGGGGGTGAAAACGACGTATTATTGCCGCCCAGTTGTATCATGAGGCGAGAGCCGGGGCGGCATATATGCTCCCTCTCCGAACTGTAGAGCAACACTGAGACCTTGCATTAGAAGTCTCTCTGTTGCAAGGATCTCTAGCTGCCTCACCCGTGTTAAAGAGACCGCGTGAGGGAAATTCGGGCACAAATTACCCGATAAAAGGGGTAATAAGAGGAAAAATAGCTGATAATTGAGGTGGGGGAAAATAGAGGGAAGGGGGGGGGGGACACATATGCAGGAGTGGTAGAAAGCAATGGAGGGGAATTATCTCACCTAATCACAAATTTCTTTGTTTTGAGTGCCACTGGGGTGTTTTAATTTTTTTTTTTTTATGCCCTGGATCTATTGAGGATGGTCGCAGTGCACCACAAAACTCTCTATTGAGGACGGTTACCATGCATGGGTTAAAGGGAGGCTAAAAGGGTGGTATTCTTAAAAATTTCTTTCCCATTGCAGAGCCTGATACTGAATGAATATTGTGGGATTTTAGTGTTGTTTACAGAGATTAGACAGATTAGCACTCCCATTTTTCAAGGTTACGTAATTTTTTCATTTTATTTTGTCCATTAATGGTGCTGCAAAGGGAAATAATTGTTTAAGAATACCAACCTTAGTTTGCTCCCTAGGCGTCCATCAAGCTTATAATAAATACACCCAAGAATCCTCCTCGAAATATATGTCTACATTTTTCGGTAGAAGAATATCCAGGCCAAAGGCCGGTTCCTCCTAAATTACAGGCTCGCTATCGCTCGCCAGGAAAACATCGACACCTAAATGGTACGAAAGGTTTTATAATTGACAAAAATAGATAAAAAAAGACCTAACATTGCCAAACTAATTTTGGTGAACGTCATATAATCTAAAAATTAATCGGGCATAACATGTGGTAGAAGGGGGTCTAAAAATATGCCTCTTATGTGAAAATCTCCTCTTAACCCCTTTAGCATACAATGGCGATATCATGTACTGGTTTTGGGTAACATTAGACGATTTTATGGGACTTAAAATGTTTAATAGGGGAGGCTGAACCTTTTTCTGAGCCCAGAGATCAAAATTTCTAATTATTGTGTTTATGTTCTATAGTGCTTCTTTCAACATAGGAGAATAGCATAGGAAGGAACAAAAAAACATATCGCATCCATAACCCCCCGGGCCGGGGGTTCGACCTCGACCCCCGAAAAACATGTTTTTTTCCTTTCAGCCACACAATTTTTTGTTTTGTGTCTGTAGTCTAAAGGGCTGCTGTAAGCAATAGAAATGGTCATATGAGGGCATAAACACCCATATGATAGCCCTAGGCCCCCTTTTGGGGGGGGGCCCAAAATCATGGTTTTATGTAGATATTTGTCTCATAAAATCGGAAAAACAATCCCACTGACGAAAATTTTGTGTAGTTACCCATTACTCTTGATCTTCTATGTGCGGGCTAATAGAGAAAACGGATGCTAAGCAGGACAAACTGTTTTTTCTGCCTCAAATTAATTTTCTAGACATGAAATCTAAGAATTGGTGTGGTTTGGTACCATTCTTTGGCACTTACGAGTCTATCTATATTTTTATCTATTGCTCAAATACATTTCCCTTGTACATAGAGTACATATGGGTACATAGGAAGCGCTGTCCGTTTAAAAAAGTCCCGATATGCCGAAAATGTCCGATTTTTGACCCTTTTGGTGTCAAATCAGCTGTAACCCAATGATGATAATGTAATATATTTATTTCAGCACTTTCTATTACTCAATAGGGATATTTTTAAATGGCACGGTGTTGGGGATGCTTGTACTGTATACCATGCAAAAATTGCGGGAAATTAAAAAATTTTTGAGTGACTAGATGGTTTTACAAAAGTGCAATGAAATTTTATGACATTTTGCGCTCACGCACGCGCGCGCGCACATACAGATCCGATTTTTTCATCGAGTCTTAGTATTACCATATGTAATAAGATGGTATAATGCCAGAAACTCTATCTCTTATACAGGCTGACTTGGGCATTTAAGGTTCAGCCTCCCCTTGTCCCTATTTCCGTCAATTTTCCATGAGCAAGTTTTTTCTTGTTATATTTCGGGACTTTTTCGCATTGATATCGATAACTAGACTGAAGGTAGAGTATGTTAGGTGGTTGAATTATGATAAAGTGTAATTTTTGAAGCTGCCAGATCATAATTGCCATAATTGGACATTTTCAACAGAAAAATTTACAAATTTACCTCAAAGAGGGCTTCAGGGGTATTTTTTTAAGCATTATGGAGGTCTAGAGAGCAAACTAAAAGCCTCCTCTTAACACTATCTGGTGCAACGTCTTGGGGATTATTTTGATATTGTTTAATTATTATTGACAGTCTTTATTGTTTTTGCCATTTTCGAACAATGTGTTTTTAGTTTACCCCCTAGATTTTGAAAAACGCCTCTACAAACCCCTTTCAAAAAAAAAAAAAAATCCCCCAGATCCCCTTCAAGCTAAATGTGTACATTTTTCGGTAGAAAAATGTCCCAGCCAAAGGCCGGTTTCTCCAAAATTGCAGAAAAATCGACACCTTATTGGGTTGAAGCATCATATAATCGCCAAACTAATGAGAGTAAACGTCTTAAAATCTCAAAGCTAATGGAGTAAAACTGGGAGGATACAAGTTGGCCCACCCTGCACCTAATAGGGTTAAACGAATGTAAATTACCATATGTCTCATCTTCATTACTCAGCTGGTATGGAGATTGTCTGGGAAAATATTGTGTTAACCCCTTCTTTACCGTCGACGTCTCTTTCATTGTATTTTAGCTATATTTAGACGATTTTATTTAGTTTAAGAAGGATCTGCGGGAGTAACAAGGCTTAAGTGAGATAGTTCGAAGCCTGTTAATTGCTGGAGGCCCTTTTTAAACTGAATAATATCGTCTAATAGTAGCCATAATAAAGTGGAAAGGACGGCGCCGGTACAGAAGGGGTTAATTATATTACTTGCCACTAATATTACAAAGTAACTCTATGTATTTGTCCCCTCACGTATCGATAAATCAGCTGCTATAAGGACTAATGGGGCGATGGTTCACTTTTTGAGCGATTTGTACATGTATCATTATTTTTGTAGTTTCCTCCCTATATTTTTGCATGTATTCATTATGTTTCTAGTTTCCTCCCTAGACCTCCCATCACATTTTAAAAAACATCCATTAGATCCCCCTTCTAGACTAATTTGTACATTTTTCGGTAGAACAATTTCCCGGCCGGTTCTTCCAACATTACAGGCTCACTATCGTTCGCCAGGGAAAAAATCGACACCTAAATAGCACGAAAGGTCTAAATATTGACGAAGAAATAGGGCGAAAGATCTTAAAATCGACTAACTAATGGGGCAAATATCTTAACATCTGAAAACTAACGGGGCTAAACACGAGGGAGAAAGTGGTCCAGAAAACCAGCCCATCCCCCATTAAGGGTATGCTCTTAGTGTGGTCCCTAGACCCTCATCATGTTTGACGCAATACCCCCTGGTACCTTCTTGCCAGATAAATGTGTACATTATTCGGTACAAAAATGCTCCTGCCAAAGGGCCGATTCCTCCTAAATGGCAGGTTCGCTATCGCTCGCCAAGAAACAATCGAAACCTAAATGGCACGAACTGTCTTAAACTCTCAGAGCTACGGGGGTTAAAGATGAGGGAGAAGGGGACCAAAATCCTTCCTTAAGTATTGACGATTGAGCTGCTAAGGGATTCAATTTTCCGCGTGGTGAAAAAGGAACTCAAATACCACAACTCTATCATTTGCTATCTAGATGATACATTTGACTTAGCTATACATCTATGACATATTTGATTTTGATGAACAGTGTCTATGGATTAAGATAGACGTATGAATATAATTATGATTTTTGTTCCTTTGTATGATAAATTATGTAGATAAATAACGATACTATTCAGTGTCTTGGTGTGTGTGTATTATTGGTTACTAATTATGGTCATTAAATACTTATCTAGCTATTCATGTAGTTATCTATATTTCCTAGTATCTATATTTACCTAATATTGTCTCTATCTATTAATTTACCTACTTTCCTTTTCTTTAACTAACACTAACAAACAAGTACTATAATGAGTTGGTTATTATTGAAAGTAGTTATTCATCTTGCTATATATCTTTTCTTTTATCTATATTTACTTAATATATCTATCTATTTATTCACCTACTTCCATTTCTAATTTTCTTTAACTAACAATAACAAACAAATAATATTATGAGTTGGTTATTATTGGAAGTATTTAACCCCTTCAGTGTTTGAGGACACATTTCTTACTTTTATTCTGGCTATCAGTAGACACAATTATTTAGCTTAGGAAGTTTTTGGTACCGGGTTATTTGAGATATACCTTACCTCTTTGATTCTACAGCCGGTATCACACGAGCGCTTTTTCCCTCAACATTAATCCTTAACACTGGTCTGGCAGCTTATGAGGTCAACATTCAATATATTACGGCTACCTAAATTCATCTATCATCAGTCTAGTTTCCGATACCAGTGCAAAATATTCCAGAAATGTTGCCAGACAAATTTTGATCATCGAATGTTGACTATAAAAGCTCTCGTGTGATACTGGCTTAAGAGGGCCTTCTAAAAGCTGCATAAAGTAGTCTAATGATAGCCTTTGAATACAGTGTATACAATGTCCGAATACGCATTGATATTTCCATCAATAATAGGAATTCCCATTATTAACCCCTTGAAGCTCTGACGCGTTTTAGCAGTTTATTTTGGCTATGATTAGACGATTGTATGCAGCTTAGGAAAGAGCTGTGGGTATTAAAAGGGTAAATACTATCTCAATCAACCCTTTGACTTCCGTATACCGTTAATAAGCTGAATCAAATCGTTTAATAGTAGCCAGAAAACAGACCAAAAACGCGTAATGGAGCTTGAAAGGGTTAATATGGGCAACATAATAATATGGTACAGCATTCTGAGTATCACACAAGATAGCACATCTTAATGGCTAAACTCTATTATCTTCATCAATGTCCAGAGCTATTTGTTGTACAGAGTGTTTAAATAATGCCAAAATAACATTAGTATGGTCAATTTTTGTCTGGAAATATTAATCAAAACATACCATAGTATTGTTATGTTGGCATTCTTTACAAACTCTATACAACGAATAGCTCTGTAAGTTGATGAAGATACTAGAGGTTATTCATTATGATATGCTAGCATGTGTGATATATACTCAGACTGCTGTGCCATTTTATTATGTTGCCAATATTGATAATTGGAATTCCTATTATTGATGACAATATAATTATATATATATATATATATATATATATATATATATTATATATATATATATACTGTATATATATGTATATATATAATTATATAGATGTATATATATATATATATATAATATATTATATATATATATATACCTGTATATATATACTGTATATATATATATATATATATATACCTGTATATATATATATATATATATATATATATATATATAATAATTATATATATATATATATATATATATATATATATATATATATATATATTAATATATATATATAATTATGTTTGTGT